>JANHZU010005012.1:40628-54183 GCA_032468055.1 Acrochordus granulatus | reverse complement strand
CAACTCCTATCCAGGAGTCTTCCTCAGTCCCATAGGAAAAATGGTACAATGGTAAGGAATATATACATTTCTCAAAAGGAGCAGGAAACAACGGGACCTTAATTTTTATAAATATAAGGGCTATATATTTAGGTACACACACACGCATACATACACACACCTTTACTTTTATATGTATTAAAAAAATATTCCTCCAATTGGTTGCAACCATACTGTATTTACAGCCAGTATTACATGTTCAGACCTTCAGAAGCGTATTATTGCTCCTGGCTGGTGGCGAGTATGCCTGAATTCAGCGGCATGTTGCAGCTTGCTTCTGGAAGCTTGCAATTTCCCCAAAATGCTAATGGGAGCAGGATGTTGAAAAAGTGAGAATGGATTTATTTTCTACTATTCTTATAATGGTCCTTAACTGGGCAATGAGACCTTTTTTTCTTACACTAGTGTATCTTGGAAAGTGGAGGTTACCGACAGAAGGTAAATAATAGATCTCTCAGATTTGCCTTTATTTGTAATAATTCCAATAGAAAGGAAGAGTGGGCTTTGTGAGTCTCCTACCTATTAGCAGGCAAAAGGAATAAAAACCTTAAAATTATTGCTTTACTTGGAAGTGTTTGATCTAGTGACACCAGTAGGTTGGCTACAGTCATAAATCAGCAGGTCTGCAGCATGGGACATGCAAGTTCTACACCTTGTCCGTTTTCTAATTTTAAAAAATAAACAGTGATTGTGTCTTATCCTACTGGTAGTCCTCAACTTACAAACATTCATTTAGCAACTGTTTGAAGCTATGACAGTGCTGAAAAAAGTGACTTATGACCAGTCCTCGCACTTAACGATCGTTGCAGTGTCCCCACAGTCATGTGATTATGATATAGGCACTTGGCAACCATTGCACATTTATGATGGTTATGGCGTCCTGCAGTTATGTGATCACCATTTGCGACCTTCTCAGCTAACTTCCAGTAAGCAACATGGGGATGCCATCAAGGAAGGTCACAAGTTACAGTCCCATGAGGTCTTGCTTTATGACCATACTGCTTGACGATGAATTTTCCAGTGTTTATTGTGGTCATAGATCAAGGACCACCTTTATTTAGAATGTTAATTTTGAGAAAAGGGAAAGAAATGGAACAGAAATATGCCAGAACAACTTCCCTGAATGAGAAGAGAAAGGAAAAATAGGGAGTGAACCATAGCCTTTGCTCCAACAATTTATGGCATTCCTTCTTCCAGAAACATAAGGGAGAAATAATATTGGTCCTTCTGTAGTGATATCCCCACAACTGCCCTGCAAATTAAGTTGGGTCAAGAGATGATGTCTTAACTTCAAAATTATCCAGTGATTTTCCATGGGTGAGAATGAATTTCTTCTTAGACCATTTTGGTCTGTTACTTAGAGATTTTAGATGGGAGTTTCTGCTGTTTGTAAGTTGCAAGTCTTCCAAGGGGATTCAGTTGGTCAGGGTGAGGAAAGACAAAGGAAGTAATGCTTTCCAAAGTTTCATCACTTGGGGCAGAGGCTATTTTTGTGTGCTTGTTTCTGGATTTAAATTGGAAGCATGTGTTTCACTAATAGAAAGATATGCCTTCCTGGTCTAGTTCCAGAAAGGTCTAGTTCCAGAAAGCAGGAAAAAAAGAACATTGGAACTACCAGAAATCAGTTCAAAAGATCTCTTCATAGATTTGCCTGCCTTTGATTTATGCTCGTGCACTTTTAAGCAGAGTTCCTCTAGTTGGATGCCTTCCACACGTGTGGGCTTTAATTCCCAATTTTCTTCACCCAATATGGTCATTGCTATGATTTATGGGAGTTCAGATCCATACTTTTGGAGAACATCCAACTTGGCAAAGATTGTTTTGTGTAATAGCGATGCTTTCCTTGCACATGTATCAGCTATAGTTTAAGTTCTCAGAAATCATGTCATGTTAGGTCTTGACAGGTCTGACATCTAGGTTCTTTCTCTCTGGAATATGTCATGAGTGAGAGTTATGAACTCAGGCCAGGAAAATTCAGAAACTTGCAATGGGCTTAGCCTGGACAGACGTTCCAAGCTAAATTACTTATCTGAACCTACCTGCCAAATTTTCCTTCCCTTCTTGGAAATCGTAACAGTTGCCAAAGTCAAAGTCTACCATTCTTATCTCTTCTACATTAAGACCCTAACATCTCACCAGAATCCATGGGATATGGAGTTTCCCATACTTTTCAATTTCACCCGGGAGTTTCATAAATTCCCACAAGTTCTTAGCTGGTGGCCCAACTCTGGGTAAAAAATTAATGCTACAGGGGAATGTTTAAAATCCATTAACACTGAATTTTGCCTGACTGTGAAATTTATGAAGGAGCTGAAAGATTATTGACACCCAAGAGGGAATGATTAAAGGCTCTTGACTTTCCTGGGATCCGACACAGCAAAGAGACGGACTTCAGATTGTTCAAACATTCAGTTCAGAGAGTTGATGGCATCGTGATCCCACTTTCTGAATCCGTTTGAAAAACTGCATTGTGGATTGACAACCTACTGATGGATTTTGGGGCTTCTTTGGATATGTGGTCAAATGTAGTCAGGTGTCGTAGGAGGGAAGGGCTGCTTCCCAAAGGGCCAAGCGGCAGCAGAGCTTGGAGTTTTTGGTCGTCGGAAAAAGAGCAAAGATGGACCTTCCTTAGCAGTTCATGGAGTGCATTTATAGTGATGCAAATAGTTGCTTTTGTCCAGCAGGATTCCTTCTGCAGGCAAACACCGATAAAGAAACTACTCAAAAGTAGTTCTTGGTTCTGCCAGCATATCCTGAAATGAATTTCCTGAAACAGGACAGAGACTTGGATTCATACATCCACACTGAATCAGATAAAACTTCTCAATGGCTTTGAACCATTTGAGTGATTCAAATTTGGCGTGGACTGTTTTCCCCATCCTATTCCTTCCCATTGTCTTCTGACAGTGACAGGTAAGCTGCTTGGATGCCACCTCATACAGGTGTATATTAAGAGGAGGATGAATGGCAAGAAGCACAGCCATTAACCTTTCAGTTGGGATAATGTGCTCTCAGCTGCATGCCACTTACGGAATGCAAGTAATTCCAATTAATGGTAATGGGAATTCTGCAAACATTCAAAGTGATGATATGGCCCTTAAACTCCTGGTACAACCACCTTCATTGTCTACTCTCTGAAATTTGCATAAGCAATTAACATCTCATTAATGCCTTATTAGGAGCCCGTAAGAAGGAAGAGGGTGAAAGAGATGGAGGGAGGGAGGAAAAAAGCATATTGATCTCTTTCTGGGAACCAGATCAAGTCCCAAAGTCAATTGCTAGCTTGATGCTGCTGACTATCTTTGTGTCTGTGCACCCTGACATCAATAAACCTGAGTGTCTCTCACTGTTTCAGCTCTAGACCAAGAACTGAGATTGGAGGCATGTGAAGTGTTTCCAATTAAGGAGGAAATACCTTGGCAGAGATGTTTGGAAGTAAAAAACAACAACACAACAAATGTGGCTTACATCCCTGGTGTTCTTGAAAAACAGATTGACAAAAGACCCACTTAATGCTAAGCACATGTTGTAACATTCATTTAGTCATGGTTAAGGCCTTTAGGGGCACAGTGGCCTATGGCTAAGATGCTGGGCTCGTTGGCCGGAAGGTCAGCAACCCAAGTTCGAGACCCAGGCACTGCATAAAAGGGTGAGTTTCCTTTATTCGCCCCAGCTCCTGTCAACCTAGCAGTTCAAAAGCATGTACAAATGCAAGGAGATAAATAGGTAATGCCTATGTGGTGGGAAGGTAACAGCATTCTATGCACCTCAGCATATGGTCATGCCAGCCACATGACCACCGATGTGTCTTCAGACAAACGCTGCCTCTTTGGCTATGAAATGGAGGTGAGCACTGCCCCATAGAGTCAGACATGACTGGCGGGGGAGACCTTCACCTTTTTTTTTTTTTTTACTTTAAGGCCTTTATTTCATGTGTTGCTGGACTGGGACCAGAGGCCATTTTTTTTGCCTTGTATCTTTGGTTTTGGGCCTGGAGGTTTTTACCTTTCCAAAGCTGAAGATTTCTCGGGTATTGAACGAAACGTAGCCTGTTTGATGATAATGCAAAAAACAAAACAAAAGTTAAGTTGTAATTTTCCTGTGCCTCACCAAAACCCAAACAGCTTGTGGGCATGCTCACAAATTCCCACAAAGATGAAATGAAACGGATAGTAAAGGAGAAAACACAAATGTGCAGGCACGCAAGTCGCTGGAAAGTTGGTCACTGCATGCCATCATTTGGGCATCATTGTGACTTGCTGATCTGCATAATGTCTTGGCAGACCATGGCTCCCTTTGTCTTTCTTTGGGGTCTTTTGGATTTCTCATGGATGCCGTTCCCTTCCATGGTCAAGGAAACTGACATAGAGGAGGAGAAAAAATAGAGCATTGTCTTCTTGCATCTTGGCATTTGCAGGGAGTCAGTCCATAACTGGAGGCAGGCCACCATTTTGCAGAAGAGTCGGACTGCAAATTGGAAAATGTAATTATTCAATTTTAGTGACATCGCTGAAAGGGAAATCTGCCATTGCAGTACATTTGGCAGCTTATTGGCGTTATTATTTCAATTTGTAGCACATTTTTTCTCTCTCTTTTTGCAAGGAAGGAACAGCTGCCGCATGGAACGGGATTGTTCCAAAGATCTCCCGAGAGGAGAGGATAACAACCTGGCCAGTGTGTCTTTTATTTCATTATCAGCTGCTGGAGACAGCATTTGGCTGTCTATCATGGTGCCACACCATCTTACAGGTGGCTTCAGACAGAGTCAGACAACTTGGCATGCATTTATTGCCTGATTAGGGAGTCCTGATATGTGTAAAATAAAGGACATGTGTTGTAATGCATCCATGCATTTATTTCCCCACAAGATTTCCCTGAGAACCATCCATCAGAAATTCTGCATAAATACTATACATCTATTTTGGAGTGAAGGACAATCAGAATTGAGAATAGAGGGGACTGTTGTGAAAATCTACAACCTCTCAGGATTCAGGGGTGGGGTCTGCAACTCCAGAAATACTTCTGGGGGTTGGGAGGAGAAATATGCACCAAGCTAAAAAGAGTGAGCAGAAAGTTGCAAAAATAATATGAAGTGGAAATGGAGTCCTTGATTTCTGCTTGACCATGTGAGTTATGGCCCAATGCCCAATTTCATGCTCGCTCTCGCATTCCCAGAGAATTATTATTTTCTTGCTGACACCAAGATTTGATTCTTTTGTTCCATGCACCTGCATTTCTGATGAGTTATTTACAGTAGCCAGGTGATGGGTAATGACTTTGAAGATGCCCATTAAAAGGAGAGCCATCTCCTAAAAGATTTCCTCCCCCAATTTGTCACATCCCTGCAAAGTAACAAGCCTGCAAGAAAGACACACTAAAAATCCATGTGACGGATGCTGAGTTGGTTCGACAGCTCTCATGTCTTCTTTAATGGGCACCCTGTTTGCAGAGGACATTTTCCCGTGCTGAAAATGATGAGAAGACTCTCATCTTCCATGTTTCACTCTCCCCTTGGGATACAATGCAACACATATCCTTTATTTTACACCTATCAGGACTCCCTTATCAGGCAATAAATGCAGGTAAAGTCATCTGATCCTGTCTGAAGCGGGATTGGGGAAAGCAAGGATGGGCCTGTTTTCTGTTTGGATTGAGAAACTGTCAGGAAACCCCAGGGGTGTCTGTCGACCAGATTGGAAATTGACAAGCAAGTCAGCTGACGGCAGTGACAAAGTAATTCTTCAGGGTGGTCAAACAAACAATTTATTTTCTACAAAATCATCCGAAGTTAAGCTCTGCTAGAAGGAGATTTTATATACTTCAGTCATAAGCAAGGTTGAATATTTGAGAAGAAGGCAACAGCCCCTCACTTTCATATTTTGAGCTAGGCTCAACCCAGAGGAAATTTTGCCTTTTGGTGGATTAATCAATCAAATAATCTTATACTAGGTGAGATTATTTAATGGAGAGCCAATGCGCTATCAAACATGAGAGTCCCAGCTCAAGGCGTAGAGCAGTATTTTGCAAACACAGCAACTTTAAGAAGGGTGAATCTCGACTCCCAGAATTCCTCAGCCAGCATGCTGAAGAACCTTAAGATGGGTGGACTTCAACTCCTAAAATTTCCCAGCATCATGAAGGCTGAGGGATTCTGGGAGCTGAAGTCCACCCTCTTCGTTACTGAGATTGAAAAACACTGGTGTAGAGGAATGTGAAGTTAACCTTGATGAAAGTACGTAGGAACAGTTAAGGGAAAAGAAACAGCCCAATCGTGGGATAGGAGAAGCTATGAGAAGTAACCTTCAAAGTCACCCTGTTTTAGTTTGGTATAAGAGGGGACAGTGAGAAAATTTGACAGGGGTCCAAGCTTGTGTTACCGTACTACCATAAAGTTGTATTTCTGGAATCCTTGAGCTGCCTGTTTCTTGATTTAGCTTTCCTCAAAGGAGTGAGCCAAGGTGATCTAAAGTCTTCTTGCTCTTCTACTGAATCCTGCTTTTGAATATTAAACTGTATTTTCCATGTCCCCTAAGAAACAAGAGTAACCCTGTTGACCCCAAGCACAAAAAAGTCTAGAGCAGGAGGGTTCATCCTTGGCAACTTTAAGACATGCAGACTTCAGTTCCTAGAGTTTCTATGTTGGCTGGGGAACTCTGGGAGTTGAAGTCCACACATCTTACAGTTGCCAAGGTTGGATACAACTGGTCTGCATCTGTATTAGATCACATGAAGTTTTAGAAAAGGATTTCATCCTTCTGAGTTGCTCCTTCCACCAAGTATCTTTCAAACCAAACATTTCAATGAAAAACTGTCACACCATTCCTTGCAGCTGGGGAAAATCTATTTCATTAAGGGGGAAGGAAGGAGGATGTCAGGTTGAAATAATGAAATGGTTGATGGATGAATCAGTACGTGGCACTGAATGATGATATTGCAAGGATTGGTTGCATTTCTTATCTGGGTCCAATATTCATCTTTAGCCTAATAAGAAAGGCAACACTGAACTGTGCAAACTTTGGTAGTTTCTGGGGAGAAAATATCAGACTTTCATGGACTTGGGGTAAGTTTCCTCCCTTTTTCCTCTTCAGTTAGTGGGCAGCTTTTTGACTTAAAAAAACCTCTGGTTGAAGCTGTATGCCTTGGTAGATCTTTAGGCTTGCCTGGGAAGAATGTCAATTAATATGTGTTTTTGAAAAAAGAAAGAGTGGCTCTCTTTTTCAGAGATTTCAGATAAACCCAAAGAAGTCAGAAATTGCACAATGTTGCATCTGATAATGCATATTTGGGGGGGCATCAGCAGTAGGGAGCTTGTGTCTGGATCATGCTTTTGGGAAATAAAATAAAACAATAAAATATCAAATAAAGATAAATGAAACAAAATAAAATATAAAGGAAAATGAAATAAAATAATAATAAAATAAAATCCTAGTAGAGGTGAAACTCCCCCCTCCTTTCCCCAAGTCTACAGAATAAAAGAGTGCAAAACTTGGAAAGGTCAGGCGTAGCTATTGACTGCCCTACAATAGCACTAAAGGCCTTTTCATACCAAGACGGCTCAGCCGGTGAGAAATATTGATCGCGCCACCAGAAAATATTATCATGGATGGCCATCCAGTGCATTGCACAAATCTGGAGAAGTTAAAAGAGAGCAAAGACCATTCATAAATGTTACTTACAGTGGCTATAAAAATCAAAGAGCGTTGTAGTTATTTCTTTTTCGTTTTTTAAAAGCACCGTCATATGTTACTTTTCCAACACAAGGCTGTGTTATGCTAATGTTCCAAAAGAAAGACATTAAAAAACAGTGTCTGCAACCTTTTGCTTTGGGGTAATCTTCTTCTCTCAGCTGGTTATTTCCTGATCTGTATTCTCAGGTTTGTTTTTGGTGGCTTAAATATGCAGCTCTCCTAAAGCTTGGCCCTGGAGAAATAAGAAGAGCACCATGCGAACACCACCGGCGTTGACCAAACCCCCATCAGTCAATTGCAAAAGGCAGCTTTGCTTGGGACAGCTGACATGCTGTGAGGATATCTCGAATACCCTCTAACATCTGCCTCCCCCAGCCCCTTGGAAAGGATCCAATAGGTGGATAAAAATGCCAAAGCCAATCTGAACATCTGGATGACTGTGTGACAAACCATAACAACACTACTTGAACCCCATCAAGGGCATTGACAAAACCCCCCATCAGTCAATTGCAAAAGGCAGCTTGTTCCACTGACTGCTCCTCCTCCCCCTCTTTGCTGCTGCTTCTCACTCTGTTTTCCTCTACCACCAGGTTCTTGAGTAATTCAGTTTATTCCCCATTTTTTCTACTCAAGTGGAGCTTGTTCACAAGCGGACCATCATCAGATGTCATCTAAGACGCCTCTTTCCATCAACTCTTCCGGATCTCAGACAACTTTGGGTTCCGTTTCTGAATTGCTTTCTTTCCAGCTTGAGGTTATACCATCTTCGAAGGTAAAAATCTAGTTGCTAATCTCCCTCCCCTTTTCCCTCTTTTCCTCCCTCTTCTTTTTGTGTCTTATACTTGAGAATACAAACACTTGAGTCCAGAAGTCCTCTTATTTTTGTCTTTAGATGCAGGCCTGGACCTGCTTTGGGAGAGTTGAAGGAAATGTTTCCACTGAATGAATAAGCAATTTTGCCTTCGCAATAAATAAGTTCAGTGCACGGCCGCATTTATTTGCTTCACATTCGATTCACCTTTTCCACAGTGACATTGGTCTAATTCTCCATTTCTTTATGCTTCTCAAACTAAATCTAAATACACATCTCTGAAATGAACACACACAATTATCTTGTTTAGTTCTGCTTCCAACAGGGATGGGCGTATTCTACATATTACATTAAATGAATCTTGACTTGACCAAAGGCCCTGATGCTGAAAATCTTAGGACTTCTATGTCCCAAACTTCTGGAAAGCACCAGATTGGCAATTCCCCTCTCCCCAATAAATATTAACTAAACAAAAAATGGTTTCTTTGCATGCATGGCAAAAACATCTGTATTGCATTGGCTCCTTGTTTTGACAATGTTTCATTATGCTCTCTCTTCAACACAGTTCTTAGATTGGGAAAGAGGAGGAGGAGGAAATTGCCCTATTTGGTTTTGAAGATGGCACCAAAAATTTGTGTGGCTACTATGGTACATGTCTTGGAAGAGCTGAAACATATCAGGGCAAGTCCTGGGTCAGCCCACGTTAACGAAGCATCTTTTCTGCTTGCTAAGTTGGAAGTGACAGCTCATTTGATTGCCTCCGCGCATTCATGTGTGAACAAGGACATGGAAACTCACTGCTAGGAAAAAGATGTCCATGGACATTTCACAGTAGAATTTCCCATTAGGAAGACCATATGTGGACCAGAGCACTCAAAGAGATGTTTTCGACATGGGGTGACTTTAAAAAAAAAGACACTCCCATCATTTATTTTCCTGCTTCTCTTAGACAGGGGTGTGTGTGTGTGTGTAAATTGTAGACCACGTGCCTTGGGAGACTCCCAGTTTATACTGCCCAAACTTTGCAGCAAAACTGAAGATTTCCAGCAGCAGCTGATTTTTTTTTAAAGGATGAGAACACAGTGAAAATTGCAAACATTTGCAAAGTTCCTTGAAAAGGCAACTGGACATCAATTACAAGATGTCTGATCAATTACTGGAGACGTTTCGCCTTCTATCCGCCTTCTCCAATAACTTCTTGCAATTCATGTCCAGTTGCCTTTTGAAGGAGCTTTGCAAATGTTTGCAATGTGTATTACTTATCATGACACGGATTAATGAGCATATCCATAGATGCAAACATAGTTACAAGTCAAACACACCTATTTTAAATCTTGAACCATCTCAAAGTACAAAGAAAAGAAGAAGAAAGTAGTTTCAGTCCTAACTTCATCCCCAGGGACGTTGCAATTTCCCTGACGATACCCTATACAGATTTCAGTTTTTAGCTGGCTGGGGCAGGGAGATGACATGGTCTTTCAAGAACTATTTTTATATTTGGATACTGGAAACGCTGTTATTTCTTCACACTGTTATTTCAACGTCTTTATAGAATAAATTCTAAAGGGATTGAGGATGGCAATTACCGTCCTTTTAAAAACAGGTCTCTGGCAGATACACCTTCCATTCTTTAGAATTTGTGTCTTCAGCTTTGGCTAAGAAAACACTTGCTTAACAACAGTTAAACTTAGATCTTAATGCTTGGCTCTTTCCTTTCTTTCTGCTTTCAAAGAAAACAGGGTGGGGTGAAAAGTCTAATTGAAAATGTCTTAAAGAATTTCAAAGCTGGATATACTCTTCTAAAATCACTGGGGTTGGCCCCACTATTGATAGCAAATGCCGTAGTCTTGATTTTAGAGAAGTCATGAGGTCAAAATCACTGGGTGGGTGGGAGGCGTGGATTATGGAGAAGTGAGTTTTGGATTTCAGTCGGCATCATATATAAACACTGATCCCAAAAATGGCTCCCTTGAAGTGGATGAAGAGTTTTGTGGCCTTGTCTGGTGCTTCTTCTTGATAAAACCTTTATCTGGAGAAAAGATAGTTTGCGAGGGAACCTAATTTTCACACTCTCTTTTTCACACTTGTTCTCACTCCTTTATTCTGTTCTATGCTGGTTTTATAGAACAGTAAGTTCAGCAAATGTTTATCAGTTTGAGAGAAGGTCTTCTCCTCTTTCTCTGGAATTGTTTCTAGGTTGGGTTGTCACATCACAGTAAGCCATCATGTGGTTCATATAGTACTTAGCTTAGCATGTGCATGACCCAGCAACTAAGTTTTATTTAGTAAACCACCATGGTTAAATAAATCACGGGTTAATGCAGTATATGATTGCAGTCTCCCACAAGACTGCAGCCAGTTCCTCGGTGTTTTAAAGAAGCTCATCCCTTGGAGATCATTTTTCCAGGTTTATGACTCTCTTCATGTTGCTCTGACCCTGTGAAAGCCACCTGGTTGCTAAACCAGCATCTCAGTCAGCCAATAATGCCAACTAGATCAAGAGATCCCACAATGTAGCAGGAAGCAACTCCTTAGTGCTAAGACAACCCTTGACTGAACCTTATCTCTGTAAATGAAACAGTATTCTCATGCAGTCTAGGTTTGTACAGGCTATCTCATGAAGTCGCGTCACCCAGCTGATTAATCCAGGAAAGACGCAAGTAAGAATAAGTATTATTCCCAGAATATTAATGTATTATGTCAAGTTCTTTGTATCCAAACCAATCTACCACGAGGAAATATAAAAATAACTTTAAGGGAAATTCTGCACTGAAGTAAAATAAGTATGACCTTTCTCTTGTCTCCCTTTCTACCAATAAAGATCAGTTCAATAGATAGAAAGCAGCTTGTTGAATTAATCTATTAAAATCTTGAGTCCAGCCATCAATTCAATGAAAACTGTGTACACTTTTCTGGCCCCTCCTGAGAGTTATATTTGCTACATCTATCAATGCTGTTGTCACTCCTATCTGGTTGCCAACAAAACCACTGTGCAAACATATGGTAGGAATGAAGGATTTTGCTCTCCCCCACCCTCAGCAAAATATGTTCCTGCCAAAACATTGGCATCACAGATTCACCAGATGAAACCTGCTTGTGATCAGAGGACATTCAAACAGTGGCACAATCTTTTATTAATGAGCAGGCGCACACACAGAGACCCACTGTTGCACATTGGAAAATATCATTGACTTCTGCAGCACTTTGCCTTACATATCCAGAACAGGATAATGAATGCAGATGAAATACCCCTTTTATTCAAGGAACACAAATAAAACAGAAAGTGGCAGTCACAATCCTTGAGCGGTTGTGGCAGGACAGATCGCCCGCCAGTCGCAAAGTATAACACCTCTCTCAGAAGTGACTCATCTTGGTAGGACACTTTGGAGATCTCCTTGCATGTTTCCTCTGTAAAAGTAGTGAGAGACCTGCTTGTGACTGGATAGGCAATCGAGTTCTACAAAATGTGTTCCCCAAGTGCTAGGGTGGATCTAAGCCTTCTTGGACCTCATGGAAGAGAGTGCTACGTGAAGGCAGTTCTCTTCATTCATTCTCCATTTTCAACCTTCTGGCTGTCTCCTGTTCTGCAGAATGATAGAGTACTGATCACAACGCAGAAAACAAGAAGCTCGTGTTTGTTGGTCTGTTGGTTGCCTGATGCCAGGCAGAACATTTGCATGAACATTACAGCCTTACTGTAGATTATAGGCCATGCCTCCTAAGAGAAGTAAAGATGTGAACTGTAGATGCAACTCAAGCTTTGCTAAGTTGGTTTGGCTGTTGCCTGGATGAGTAGGGGGAATGAAGGAGATGGAATTAGTTCTCTTCTCCTGGTGAAAATGTACCCATCAGACATTCACTACCACAAGAACGTTTTCTGCTAATGCATCTGATCATTAGGGGACATACTGAATAATAATAAAGCAGCCTTGCTAATAGGATCCTCAAGTGGTTTCCTTATTAGTTGCACAGTCCTCTCCTTGAGACGGAGAGCTGACGGTGGGGAAGAGAGAAAAATACTTGATTCATTACTTTTCAATAGCGCAGCTGTCTCGTGTTCTTGATGAGTTCCAAATGGAGGAATACATTATTCTGATTTAGAGTCTATGAAGGCGCACATCTTGGGAGTTTCTTTTGGTTCCAGAGTGAGGATCTGCTTGTTGGAGGCTTGTTCTGCTTAGCAAAATAGAATGTTTTGTAAGCATCCCAGTTTGGTGAAGACCTGAGGTGGTCAGAAACGTCTGAAGCAAGCAAATAACAATATTTGTGTGGTTCCCATACAAAGGCCCCATCTACAGCTGCCAAATGAGGAAGTGGATTCTTAAATGTAAAACATAGGTGATACAGGTAGTAATAATAATAATACAAAAAGAAAAAAGCTCAGTTTAAACAAGAACATAAAAGCAGATAGCCAACAGTTCTGAAATATCATATGGCTGCTATGTTCCATGCCACCATTAAAAACCTGAAGTGTGCTAAGTGATTTCATGCCCAATTACTAGTCAAATCACATCGCCATTGAACTTTAGAAAAGTTGAACACAATTAGCTTCAAAAAGAGGAGACAGGAAAAACTATAGATAATGAACAATACACAAAAGGAGTATCTAAATCATATGTAGGTTATATACATTAAATTAAAATAGAAATTCTAAAGCACATTTCCATGTGTGGAGCTGTAGTAAGGTCTAGAAAGGTCTTCAAACCCTCGGCAGAAAGATCCTGGCTTGCTTCTAGGTGGTACAGGGGCCAGTGGTGTTTCTATTATCAACTGTGTGAGTTCAAAAAGGGATGCTATCTAAGCTTACTATGTTATATTTCCCAAATGTCTACTATTAGATCTACTATCTAAGTTTACTATATTTCCCAAAGAAAAGTGAACAAGCATTCATCACTATGTCTTCTTCTCCCTTGGAGTTTCATGGGCAAAGAGTGATCTGTTGATTTGGAAGGAAGGAAGGAAGGAAGGAAGGAAGGAAGGAAGGAAGGAAGGAAGGAAGGAAGGAAGGAAGGAAGGA
>JANHZU010005012.1:18290-32180 GCA_032468055.1 Acrochordus granulatus | reverse complement strand
ATTCCTAGGGAAAAGGGTGGATGGGGCTCCAGCATGGTAGCAATGGAGGTTGTGGGGCAAAAAGGAGGGGAGGCTAGCTGGATTATCATTACTATTTACCGAGACTATCTGTTTGGTGCAAAGGATCAGGCTTAGTCCTAACAGATTTATTAATGCTACCAGGTCACAAGAATTCCTCCAACTGCCCAATAAACACCTGCACTCCCCAGATAAGGCTAACAGTCCTCAGGAGGGGTTGAACCTTTGGCGTTTGTGAATGAATTGTAGCAACTCAAGACTACACCCCTGGCTCTGCCCTTCCTTCTCCCACAATACCAGATAGTTCTAATTGGATTTGGTTATCTGGTAATTAAAGATGTCTTTGTAATATATGCACTATTCCAGATAATGTGACATTTTGTAATAAATGAATTGAGATTCTTTCCATTCCCAGTGTGTCCAAGAGGTTCCCTAGATATTTTTGGAGAACCCCAATCACGATTGGGACCATCCCAGCTTTCTTTTTCCACATTTTGCCTGGTTCCATTTGAAGATCTTTAATATTTCTTCATTTTCTTCTAATTCTTTCTCACTGACCCTTGTCTCTCCAGCTACTGTGAAGTTCTTGATCCACGCCTGTGTCTTTCTAACTGCAGTGATGTCTGGCTTATCATGGGCTTCCCCCAGATCTCAATCCCTTTGTTCTTGACCACTTTTTCAATATAGTGATTCCAACATCTCTTTGCGGTTTGCAAGTCATAATTTGCACAAATTACAATTAACTAGAATAACCTCCTCCTCCTCCTCTGTTCTAGCTTAAAAGAAACCTAAGGAAAAATCATATAACTCTTTCCTTTACATTTTGAAACAATAATTCTGGATGAACTGGAAGGGTTAATGTTGGAAGCAATTTTTTTAAAACAACCTCTGCCATCCTTTTAAGAATGGAAATGAAATTATAAGTTGAGTTTCAAAGATATTTTGCCACAAAGTGCATAAGAGGCAGAGAAGAGGCCCCAGTGAGGATGAGTTAGCAGAGTTTTCTAAATGTCTAAACTCTAAGGTTTTATTTGAAGTGATCTTGGAATGGGAGGCCACATCTATTCAAATGGTCTGCCCACAATGACTGATGGAGATGGAAGAGTTCCAGAAGGAGGTGGGGGATATCCTGGGAGCATCGCTTCATGGTCCTGCCGAAGCCTCAGTTATGTCCTGGAACTAAAGGGTGGCCAAAGCTTTGGATAGGATCACAACTGTGCGGCCTCTCTTAACTCCTCACATTCAAAACACTCCATGGTTGCAGGTTTTGATAAGGGTAAAGAAATGCCTGGAGCACTGCCGGTGGAAGATGCCTTTAAGAAAAGAAAGCAAATCTTCCTATGTCTCTTGTGTGACAAGCAGATCACTTGGCTGAGATTTGGAACATCTGTCTCTTCAAAGAAGGTGAGTGAAGGACAGCTGTACTTTGGCCTCCCCAATTGTCAGGAATATAGGTGGAAATCTTTCGGTTTCATCAAAAGGAAGAAGGGTTCATTTGCTTTCATCGCCTCCTCAATTATGTTGCTTGAGAGAACTGAAAAGAAAAGGGAGGTGGCATGGTGGCCAGAGAGGAGAATGGCAAAAGACCCTTCCCTGTCTTGAATAATGAGCAAGGTGATCCTAGATTAGGTTCTGTCACAAGAAGCAGTTTTCTGAGTTGAGCCATCTGGAATCATCTCGGGGCCTTACCTGGGAAAGATATCGTGAAAATATCTTCACTATTTCAATTGATCCCACTTTCTCATTTGTGCCAGTTAGTCAATTCTGGTTTCTCTTACACTTACATTGTTTGATTTGGTGAACATGGAGATTTAAAAAAAAAAACAAAGAGCGTGCATTTTTCTGCACATGCCACCAAAGATATGCTTTTGTTTTTTTTATTTTGCAATGCTGCAATGCCCCATCTCAACCCCCAAAGCAAAAAAAATCTACACAACTGAAGTCCTGTCCTTTTTCTATAGCCAATACATTGATTAGAAGGAAGTCACAAACTCAAATATAAGGGGAAAGTGTTTTTGCTTGATGGGTCTGTGCCTATAAAGATCAGAATTGCACAGATAATGGTTTTCTCTGTGAGAGACTTGAAAGTGAAAAGCGAAAGCTGGATTTTGAAGAAGCAGGATAGGAAGAACGTGGATGTTTCTGAACATTGGTCAGGGTTGAAAAAAAATGGGTTAATTCAGAAATCACATTACTGCTCCTGAGAATACCACAGATACCTAGGAAAATAATCAAATGGTTCATACAACACTTCAATCAGACAGGCTCAGATTATCGTACATTGGATATAATATGCAAAGATCTACTCTCCTTGAGAAGTCCATAATATTGGGAAAGATGGAAGGAAAGAGAAGTAGAGGACAAGGTGGATGAAACTGATTACAACCTGGATGGATACATCTTTTGGAAACCTAAATAACCAGGTTGGGAACAGAGCATCCTGAAGGTCTGTCTATGTGATCACAAGAGTTGATACAAAATTGATGTGACATAATCATTTGAGGCCTAATGCTACACATTTCCCATCCTCTATTTCAAAATAACTTTTCCCCATACAATATAACTATTTTGTTTTTGCTATGTGTCTGTTTGATTCTTGGGTATTGTTAAGCAATCACATTCCATGTTAGTCTTGACTCATTGCAGCACTTCTTGTCTTAGCATTTTTCATCACATTAACACTTGAAGGAACATCAGAAGGTCAGAAACAGCCTAATCTCAGCATGCTCATCATCATGATCAAATGACTCTGCTTTACCCAGACTCCAAATACTGTATGTGAAAATCTCAACTCTCAGAACTTTGAGAACTGTGGTGCTGACCCCAGTTGGTGGTCCACAAATTGGAGGGTTGAAGTACAAGCCATGTTGTACTTGCCTTTGCATCTGGCATGCAAGCATTCTTTGACTGTGTCAAGGCAGGTGTGGGGTGAGATGACTTCTAATTTGTTGGCACCAATGGGGAAATTTCCTCCTAAAAGAAACAAGAGCTGGAGAGAATGATCTCAATCTCTATCAGAAAAAGGGCCCTCAAGAACTCTATGCACAAAGTCTCCAAACTCTGGATCCATGTTTGAATGTATCTCATTGCATCCTTCACCCCCCCCCCCAGTCTACAAGGGCACCTATAGACTTTGATCCTAGATCCACACTATTCAGAGGAACCAAATAAGAAACTGGAAACATGTTTACAAGTTGAAAAACATGCTGACTGTGGGAAGGAAACTCTTTTTGAGTTGTTAGGACACTCGGATCGTAGAAGAATGGCATAGAATATATATGGCGCTAAGGTGTTCCATTGTCTACGTATAAATATCTGCTCTAGTGTCCTTTCTATGTCAGAAGGATATTTGTTGATTTCCAGGGTTTTCTACTAGAGTATATAAAATGGATAGAAAAGTTTTATACTCCTTGGATGTACTACCTTTCTGGCCTCTGGGAAATTTCACTAAGGTCATCAACATCCAAACCCTTCTTGAGTTTCACATCACGTTCCATTGGGTAATGACTTAGAGATTGCCAAAAACCCGTGAGAGTTTTTTGTCTTTTGCTAATCTTATCAAGGTGTTTCAAGTTCCTGCAGAATTCCTCTAATTACACCCCTCTCAAACCGCCTCCCGTTTCACCTAATGACACAAGGGACATCAATACCTCCTTTTTGTCTCTCCTCTTCACTACCTGCCTTACTGTACCGAGATGATCTAAATTTTCTGTGCCACTGATAAATTCCACTAATGCACGGAATTTCAAGGTGCCTCTTATGTATGGCGCCTGCATATTTCTCAAATGGAATCTGATGTTTCCCTAATATATTACGATGGGTGTTAATAAGATCAAATTATATCCGATCACACTACATTAGGACACGTCACGTCAAATTAGTTACTTGAAGAGTGGTACTGAGGCATGGAGGACAATTTCCCCCCCTCCCCAAAATAAGTTCCCTGAGCAAACACGCCAATATAAAACTGGAAACTTTGGCATGATCAGTTGAAGCCTCAACTTTTGGAGAGCAATTGTTTTTCAGCCTGCTAGTTTCAGGAATATCCCAGGTTTTGAAACTGGAGCTCTGAAGGTATTTATTCCCCATTACTTCATCTCGGGGATTTTTGACCAGAGAGGGAAATGCAAATATTTATACTTATAACCCAAACTTTACTCAGAAATGTTGCTTATCTACAACATATTTAATGAGATTACAGAATTAACCCCCTTTTTTTCTTTACCTTGGCCATAAATAAACCAGTTGGTATGGATTTGCATCACACATTAAATCTCAAAAATTTAATCCAGGTTAACACTAACCAAGCTCCTCATGTTCTGTGCATTCAGCCACTAGGTCTTTAACTGTCCCAACAAAAGGTCTAGGATGTTAGTTACATTGTGCGAACTGAACTGGGTAGAAGCCCGATTTCTATATCCCACAATATAAGAGCATTTTGGAGGTCACGAGGGAGGCCGATTAACGATATTGGAATCGCTTTTGCTTTGACGTAAGTAGTTATTTGTTGCCTTGATCTGATCCTTTTTCCATAACAGGGGATGCTTCTTTGCTACTCCCACTGGAAATCAGCTGGGAAATTCGCAAACTGTGATCTTGTGACCACAGGATGCTGCAACCGGTCACAAATGTGAAACTGGTTGCCAAGCACCTAAATTCCAATCACCTAACCATGCGGGTGATGTAAATTGTGAGGACAGGTTGTAAATCACATTTTCTGAGGCTGTCGTGACTCTGAACTGACATGAAACGAGGACTATCTGTATGCATTTCATGAGTAGTGGGGTAAAGTCCTTACAGTAGGGGTGAGCTATTGGATACTAGCTTCAGATCATATTATTACCCTCGGCAGAAACATCCTGGTGAAACAAGCCACAGCTAAAGAGGAGGAGGGAAGTAGGCTGGGGTTTTTTTAAGACTTTCATCTGAAGTGTGAAAAATCGTGCAATTTTCCAGGCGGTGTTAGGAAAATGGCCCACATGTTAGCTGAGATATAAAACTGTGTAATGTAACCCTAGAGATGTGCTTATGTAAATATTTATAGCAAATTCTTCCACAACCTTCTCTTTGGTAGGAAGTACATAGTCCTCACCCATTAATTCATCTTTTAAAAGTGAGGAAAGGAAACCAAGAACCCAGAAAAGAGGGAAGGAAGAAATCCCCATATATGCCCATAGAGTGACAAAGGAAAAAGCTACAGGTATCTCAATTAAATGTCAGTGTGCATTAAGGCTTAATGGGCAAAATGTCCTAATATCTTTCCAGGTCACAATATTCCCCCACCTCTCAACTACTCATGAGCTGTTGGCTGTGAATTCTCAAGGGTAAATACACAAGGTGCAAACTGCTCTGACTTACAGCCTCTTTGGAACATCTTCTGGATGCTCTAATGTGGGTCAACTGATACCGAATAAAGTTGGGTTCCGTGAAGCTTCTCCACCAAAATAAAATAACCTTTTCCTGAGGCTGTTGTAACTCCGAACCATCATTGAATGGATGGTCATAAGTCAAGGACTGCCTTTTTGTAACATCCAGAAGAAATAAATCAAAAATCCTTGAGAGGATCAAGAAAGAAGGTGAACAGTGAGGGGTGAGGTTGGGTGGTACTGGTCAGAGGGTCTTGTTTTCTGCGCCTCCTGTTGTGTCTCATTTCTTAAATCCAGAGCAGCCTTGGCAACTTTAACATGTGTGAACCTCAACCCACAGAATTCCCCAGCTTAGCATGGCTTGCTGAGAAATTCTGGGAGTTGAAGTCCGCACATCTTAAAGTTGCCCATGTGTGGACTACAACTCCCAGAATTCACCAGCCAGCATGGCTTGCTGAGAAATTCTGGGAGCTGAAGTCCCCACATCTTAAAATTGCCCATGTGTGGACTACAACTCCCAAAATTCACCAGCCAGCATAGGTATAACAGACTTACAAGATTCTTCTAGCTGATCTCAATAAAACTCATTTTAGCCCTCCAGTGGGGTTGATGTTCCTACTATGGTCTACCTAGAGGGGCCAACACACATGTCGCTCATTTCTGGCTTGGAATAATCATTCACCAAAGAGTAATGACCAAAAGCAGCAAGTATCTATCAGAAATGAGGCCGGTTGGAGATTTTCCCAGAATTTCCTTGCCTGGGCTGCTTCTGGCATCCTTGCTACAGCTTGGCCACCCACTTCGTAGCCTGCTATCAATCCCATATTAAATAAAGCCTATTTTTCTGTTTCTAATCACTGCCTTGTCTTGCAGTTTTATATCAAACATAAAGCTCCCTGTAGGGTAATTTCCTCTTTCTATCTTTGTGTTGTCATTGTCTTTCTCTCGTGGTGCCTCATCATCATTTTGGAATAATTCTTTCTCTAGCATCAAATATGATCTTGTCGTAAACGTTGGTTTCTTCTGGAAAACTGTCCCCCCAGGACTGTTAATTAAAACATCTCCATGAATAGATTGAACCAACCTCAAAAGGCATTGTGGAAGCAGAATGCATCCATGAGAGTCCCTTCAAAATGTTTTGTTGTCATTGTGGTGGAACAGAAAACGTACTAAGCACATGGGGTACAATCATGCTTTCTATGTATTCATTTAAGGCTACAGTTACTCAGAGAGATGGCTGTGGAATGAAACAAAGGACATTCATGGCCAAGGAAATTAATCTTGTTTCCCAACCAAATTGGGAATTTCACCCCAAAGCTTCTCCCCAACTTTCTCACACATCAGATCAAATGGATGCATGTCCTTGAAGATCTCTGAGAAGGTGTAGTGTACTATGGCCATGTAGTCGTTTGCAAGCTGGATTGATTGCCAGTTGGCTTCTGGATGCAGTGATTATCTATAAAGCACTTCAAGGCTTACCATCTTCCCATCCCTACCTTGTACCTGATTCTACAACCTTTTTGCCCTGGATATTAAACGCACTTGTTAAGTGAGTCATGTGGTCATTAAGTGAATCCAACTTCCCCAGCTTGTTGGAATCTGGCTGGAAAGGTCATAAATGGTGATCAGATGACCCCAAGGATGCTGCGGTTGACATAAATACATACCATTGCCAAGCACCCATGACCGTGGGGATGCTGCAGTGGTCGTAAGTGCAAGGACCAGTTGTACGTCACTTTTTTCAGTGCTGTTATAAGTTTGAACCGTCACGAAATGAATGGGTGTAAGTTAAGGACTACCTGTAACCTAGATGGCTGGTTTATAATATTTCAGCTACACGCTGTATCCGTTTTTCCCCTCCTTTCAACAGTCACTTCATAAACAAAACGCTTGCAAGGAGCATCTGCATGGGGTAAGAACTTTAGCACAGACTGGCTTGGATTATGGTAACTATCTTTTCCCATCCAGACCTTAAAGGGATCTATCTGGACAGCTCACAAATTATTCCGTGTTTAGCCATTTTGTGGAAAACTGCCAAGTGCTCTCACAATTAACGTCAATCATTCTGTAGGTTTGCTATGATGTGATCTGTCCTCGGGCAACTAGATCACTCCAGGCTTCTCCATAAGAAGAGAAGGTGCATTAACAATGGATTGGAAACATGAAAGGAAGCTGGTTATCTTTGCTCTAGGGATGGTTAATGTTCTGTTGTTTCCAAGGTCGGTGAGATCATCCATGTAAATAATGTTGAGCTTGCTAAAGTGCTTGCAGGGGTTGAGTCTGCTCCTGGTTGTCATGCTTGAAGAGCAGTGATCCAACAGAATCCATCCAAAGAAGGGAATGTCGTGGATAGCATGAGGTCAATCAGCACTGGCACTCCTCAGGGTTGTATGCTCTCTCCATTGCTCTTTTCCCTCTACACCAACAACTGCACCCCTAGGAACCCTTCTGTCAAATTTTGAAGTTTGCAGATGATACAACAGTCATGGGACTCATTTGAGACGGTGATGAGTCAGCTTGCAGATGGGAGGTTGAACAGCTGGCCCTTTGGTCCCGTTGAAACAACTTAGAGCTGAATATGCTCAAAACTGTGGAGATGACAGTGGATTTTAGGAAGAGTCCTCCTATGTCACCCCCTCTTACCATACTCAGCAACACGGTATCAGCAGTGCAGTCCTTCACATTTCTAGGCTCTGTAATCTCTCAGAACTTGAAATGGACAACCAGCATAAGCACCTTTATTAAGAAGGCACATCAGAGGACGTACTTCCTGTGACAGCTCAAGAAGTTCGACCTGCTCAAGAGCTGCTGATACGGTTCTACGGAGGAATCACTGAATCCGTCCTTTGTGCGTCTATAACTGTCTGGTTCGGTGCAGCAACCATGCAGGACAGAGACAGACTCCAACAAACAAAGACTAATTGCAGCTAGTCTGCCCTCCATGGAGGACCTGTATATTGAGAGGGTCAAGAGAAGGGCAGAGAAGATATCTGCAGGCCCCTCTCACCCTGGACATAACTTATTTGAACCTCTTCCCTCTGGTAGGCACTATAGGATATTGCGTACCAAAACAACCAGACACAACAACCAGACAGTTTTCCCCCCCTGATATCATTCAGCTAAATACTTAACTCACACTGTGTGACAGGACACAAAGTGCAAAGAATCCGAAATTAACCCAGATGTTCTGTCTAATATGTATACATACTTATCAATAGATTGTGGTTTTAATTCTACACTTTCCTGTATTTCCTTTTCTGCTGGGTGCACACTTGGACACACACGTTACTGTTGAATACATATTTTCATTTATTTGTTCTGCCATTATTTTCTTTACTGTTGTCTTGCAAGTACACTGAGAGCTGCTGTAGCAGTCAAATTCCTTGTATATCAAATCATGCTTGGCCAATAAAGTACCTGAATCTGAATCTGAGGGCTGGTAACCAAGTCAGGTAGGGTACAGTTGAAAAAACTAGATCGAACCACTGAGACTGGCATTTTAATTCCACTGTAGTGGTTCAGTGCGTCTCACTGCAGAGGTAATGGCTCTTTTGAGAGGTGCACCCCCATTAATAATGTCAGAGAAAGTCTTTGTGTCTTAAAGAATTAGAAGTCCTGATCAACAGAAAGCCCTTGAAATGTTATCTGTGGTGAGGCCTCATGTCCACCTTTACGGAGGGCAGCCCTCCATTCAAAGAGGTCATTTCAGGAGCAGCGGAGAGAATGGATCTTGAACTTTGAGGCTGATTATGAGTTGAACTTAAACTTTCCTGTTCAGCCTTCAATCACAATCAGTTTGATTCTCAGAAAGGATGTCTCCAGGTTTTGTCATGTTATAAGAAGAAGCTACTGTATATAAATTTGGAGCATAGATTGGATTTTAATCTCGTTTGCACCTGATTTGAAATGAGCTCGAATTAATTTCATTCTACATGATGTGTACAGTGTGAGCCCAGGGACACTCAGCTATCACAAATCTGTCACTAGGTTGGCGCAGGAAAATTCAGCAGAACACCTATTTGTGTCTCCTTTTTGTCTGATGTAGCAACCTGAAGAGCATCAGCCAGCTCTCCTGGTCCAAAATGCAGATTGCTTCTTGGGGCTGAACCATCTTAGATGTTCTTCACCTCTCCTCCACAATTCCCCACTTGTCAGCTTAAACTTCGCGTCCTGTCACTTTTTCTACCCCAGGTCTCAGCTCTAAAGGTGAGATATTACAGCAGAAAAAAATTAGTTCTGGGCCTCCCATGGGTAGAAGAACAGGAGCCATCAAGAGCCATGGAAGATGATTCAGCTGTGATATTGCAAGGTATAGGTTAACGTTCTCCATTTTCAACCAAGCTGATGAAAGAGAATGGACGAAGACCGTCAGAATTCTCATGGGTGCTCTTGTGTTTACTTTATGACATGGGAAATCCTTCATCGATTCCAGTGAAAACTTCCGTTCGATTTTTCTGCCTAGAAATTTGGAAAGGCCATATAGGCTTAGGTCTTAGGGTCCCTCTCTCCACTATAGCGATTGCCATTTACTTTTCAGAACCCGAGGGTGTAGGGCAGTGTTTCTTAACCTTGGCAACTTGAAGATGTGTGGACTTCAGCTCCTAGAATTCCTCAGCCAGCATGCTGGGTGTCAGGTGCAAGCAATCAGATCCACTCATGACAAGTCTAAGTCACCCACTTATTGACTTCTACCTGTATCACAAGAATCTGCCCAGTCTGCTTGCCTTCCCCTGGAAACAACCAGATAAGGTTTCATGAAACTTGGGAGGGGGAGAGATCAGGCTTATGCGTCTTGGGGCTGTGCAAAGACTCAAGGCTAGTTCCCTGTTTAACCCCTCCTGGCTGGGAATTTTCCAGCCCTGGGAGAGCATTATGGGAGTTGAAGTCCATGGATCTTAAACTTGACAAGTTGAAAAACACCGATATACTGGATCATCCAGAAGAGCTTTCAAATCACAGCCATCCAAATCATCCCTGGCTCATTTCATCATCAAGCTGGTGATATGGCACTGCTCTCATAGCTAGATAAGAAATTGTAAACCTATTTCAACACTTCTTTTTCTTCTGGTGGTAGACCTTGATGGCTGAGTCTCTCTCTGCCTGCCTGCCTGCTGTGTACCCCCTTCAAGGCCTGCTAGACCCTGAATGTCAACATCCATTCATTCAGACCAGCTTTTGTTTGGGATCAAGGGAAAGAAGGGGCCTGAAGCTTTTTTGTCTCTGCCGATTCAGACAACAGTACTGCTCTAACTCCACACTGTATTGTGTACACTTGGACAGCAACCTACCAATTTTATGACTATTTTAAGAGCAAATTGACATTTCCCCCAGTGAACGTAGAGTCCACTGTTGCCTGAGTATCTTACATGATGAATGTCATTTGATGGAGTTGCCTTTCTGGTTCTTAGCCTCTCATCTTAAAGCAGTGCTGGTTGCCTTCAGTCTTTAATGCGTTCATTTATATTCTGAACAAAGATCCTAGAGTTATCCTATCATCAGAAATTCTTCAGCACTTGATATCTTTTTTTCTCCCACTGCTTCCATTGTAGAGAATATTATTTGAATGAGATGAAAGAGGGGGGAGAATGCTTTTCTTTCTTGTATTTATCTTCACCCTGTTACTTCTTCTGCTTTACAGCAAAAATCCCTCCATAACAGAAAAGACAAAAACAAGACACTGCAGGGTAGCTCAAACTAGGGCACTGGTTTGCAAGTGGTTCCTTTAGCCCCCTCCAATTGGATGCAATTGAGGTTGTTCGTTCACTACAGGTAGTCTTTGATTTACAACCATCCATTTAGCAACTGTTCAAAGTTACAACAGCACTGAAAAAATAACTTATGACTGATCCTCTTATTTATGATCATTGCAGCTCCCCACAGTCATGTGATCAAAATTCAGTCGCTTGGCAACCAACATATATTTACAATTATTGTAGTGTCCTGAGGTCACAGTCAATAGGGGAAGGTAGATTTGCTTAATGACCATGTGATTCACTTAACAGCAGTGGCAAAAAAGGTATAACTAGGCATGACTCATTTAATTACCATATTGCTTAGCAGTGGAAATTCTGGTCCTGATTGGGGTTGTAAGACAAGGACTACCTATATTCTGCTTGAGCCCAGACGTAATGCTGGGCAAATCTGTATTGGGAGGATTTAGTGCTGAAGATATAAGGGATTAATAGAAGAGAATATTTGTAGCTCAGGGTTGAAAGATGAACTCCTTGTTGCTTTTTGAGCTTAGTTGTTTGCTTGCAGATGTTTTGTTACATGACTAGGTAACATTTTCAGTACTTGATGATCACCATTGTCATCAGAGTACCACTAACACCACAAGAGCACTGAAGATATTACCTAGTCAGGTAATGAAATGTTTGCAAGCAAACAATCAAGCTTGGAGAGCCCCAAGGACTCTACAGATAAGGGACTGAAATAGCAATGGAAGGAATTATAAATTTACCACCCATTTTTAAGGACCTAGCCAACTTTCATTAGATTTATATTGATTCAAATCACGACCTTTCTTTTTTTCAAATTTCGATCTGTTGCCCTTTCCAAGGCTGATGCTTGGAGGTCCACCAGCCTGTGACACCTTCCATCTTGTTTCTGAGATACTGCAAAATCATCCTGTTTGTCCGTCTCTCAAAAAAGAGACTAAGCAAATGTGACAGTGGTAGTAGTGGTGGAGTCTTCTTCTTGCTCAAAATTAAGGAGAAAGAAGGTGACCAACCACAGGAAGGGTGGCTAGATGCCCAAAGAGTTTGGAAAGCTTCCTCCAGTCCTGAGGACACACTGTTGATTTGACATCAATCTTTAGATCCAACACTGTGAATTCTAGTCGTCTTCTCATTTTTCATTACTGATGCCCATCCCTTTATATTTTCAAAAGCCTGTCCACCTACTCAGCCAGAATTGTGACAAAGTCCACTCAGGCTTAAAAAAAAACAACCAAGAAAATAAATCTGGGCACAAATCCAGCCATCAGGGGGAAAATGTTGAAAGGACTTCTTTTCAAGAATGATTATTTTTACCCGGTGATCTTGGGGGGGAAATGAAAAGGAATGCAACTGTGAAAGGGTTAGCATCACAGGCATGGCAGAATTTTCACAACAGTTGAGCCTAACCCCCCTCTAAACTTCCCTGTCCAACAATTTGCATTTCTTGTCACATACAACTGTCCCTGCTTCTGTGTAAGTATTCCTTATACAGCCATTTTGGTGTACGTGATTTTGGGCTGTGCTGCAAAAATTAAACTGATGAGCAATCTGGAGGATCGCCGCATTTGCATATTTACAACTCAACCAGCTTATTTAATCATGCAGTCCAAACTAAGGTCTCCCACATCCTTAACAAGCATTTTTAAAACAAACAACCAAACAAACAAAAAACCCACCCATAACTGGTTGTATATAAAATAAAGTAAGTGTCAAGATGTACCTCTCGACGGATATTAAAAGGAAGGGTCCTTGTATCAAATTCTTCGCTGTTCCAGATGGGAACCAAAGCTACCAGCACCTACCTAACCAGGGGTGAAATTAGATTTCAGTAATGCATGATGCATTCTGGTTTTGTCTGTATTAATTTGATATCTTCCAATATCTGGATCGATACCCAAAAATGTAAATGGAAAATTCTGGTGAGCCCTTATCTGTCAAGGCAATGGTGATGATCATAAATCTTTCTTAAAATTGTACCTGGTTCTTCTGCATTTTTTTCTTTTTATCTTGACAGATTTTACCTAGCCACAGTCACCAAAGTGGGTCACTAATAGAAATATTTAAGCACAGCTGAAGTAGCAAGTACTCAAATATTTTAGTTTTCCCCTTCTTCCAATGGTTATGTTAGAAGAAGAAAAAATCTAACTTGATATTTGATCATCTCAGGAGTTTATTCTGGCTTTCTAAAGTTTTGGGATGAATGCTCTCCAGCTTTCCTATATCATCTTGGTTTGGACATAAGCTGTTTCCCACCCTAGTGGCAATTAAATTGACAATAAAATAAGTAATGAAGAAGCTACATTTCCCAAGAATTAATGAAAAAGTACTAATATTTTCAGGAAAAGTAACTGCCTCATTTTCCATAAGCCCCGCTGTGTTAGCTCCATAAGCATTGGTGTAAAGCATTAGCAAAAAGCTGGGGGTCTTTTGTTGTTGTTGTTGTTGCAAGTGCATCGCCAGACAAAAACTGGCAAATGGTGTAACTCCAGAGACCAACAACGAGCTGGCCAAAAATACAGCCTAAGAACTAAGGCTGCCTGTGGAGAACTTTCCAAGCCATGTATCACAGCAGAATTGGAGACTGCTGCATGAGAAATCAGAGACTCTGGAGGCCAGGTTATTGAAGACTGCTGAACCATCAACTTTACAGCAGCTTAGAGCACACTGTCCAAATTGCTAATTTGCCATTCCAAGTCTCACCTGTCTTGGTTCATGCTGATTGGGGGTGCCTGATATTGTAATTCAATAATTTCTGTAGAGCTGTAGTTTCCTTGACTTTCACCAACTAA
>JANHZU010005012.1:0-11900 GCA_032468055.1 Acrochordus granulatus | reverse complement strand
CGTTGTCAGCTACTCACTCACCCAGGTCATTTCCTAGCATTAATAAGACAGCCTGGGAAAGCTTTGAAGAAATGAGCTGTCCTTCTTCCATTGGAGTAGGAAATTTGAATATTATTCATTGCTTTTTTTAAGAGAGGGCTTTGTTGTGATATGATTCATAATAAGATAATTTTTCATAGGTCAGGAATGATGGATCCACACAAGTGTTAGGTGTGAGTGAAGGGGATTCTTCTCTGTGACGTACTTCACATGGAGGGATGGAGTCCTCCTTACAGAGGTGACCCAGTTTGACTCCAAGAGGCTTCCTTGTTGACTTGAAGCTTTGGTTGATGGTTCCAAGGGTGGCTCATAGGTTTTGTTATTAGGGATAGTTTTGTGTTACTCATTAATTATATTTTCATTGGTCAGTGACCAAAATAAAGTTCTGTCTGCCTGGTTCCAGTAGCTGGAGGAGATAACAGGTGCAAGTAGCCTCTTCCATCGTTTCCAGAAGCTTGTGAAACTGGTTGAGTAGACATCAGAGGTCAGTAAGAGGAGCAGTACCGGCGACTTTGCAAGCATAAACATGGGAATCTGCATTGCTTCATAGATCAGTTCCGAAGAAATACTTCACTCAAAACCTCCCTTCTACAAAACCCTTCTTTGAAGTGCTTTTACCACTTCTGCTAAACCATTTTTATCTTCATAACAGGAAGCTATAAGGGAAGAACCAAGAGAAGAAGTCACCAGGGATTGTGGTGAAATCACACAGTTAGCTGCTGGGGAAAATGCCTGCTGAAGAAGCAAAACCAGCGTTTCCATTTTGATGATGATTGGAGAAGGTCTCTTGAGCAAGCCTGTACGGTGGAACTGGAAAATAATGACCCATAAAGGCTTTTCAACCTCCTCCTTTCCACTGTAAACTGGGCATGTGGTTTTTTTCCCCTTGTTTTTATACAGTTCCTGAAAACCTTGGTGAATATTTGACTTTAAAATCATTCATTCATTTCCCCAAAATGTCCACCTCACTGTTTGAGCAGAAAACAACCTCCTTACAATTTTCTGACTCAGTTCCAACTCTTTCCTTTCACTGATTGGCTAGGAAAACAACCTGAATCCTCTACGATCCCTGATCAGCTACAATTGCCCAATGAACAAGATTTGGCAATTAATTCGGAATAATTCGTCATGACATTGAGAAAGGAAGCTGGCCGTGCTATGCCAATGATTAATTTTTCCTCTCTGGTTTTGTAAAAAGCCGAAGACTCTTCTATTGTTATTAAGTCAAATAATTAAGTATATTTGAAATGGGAGCCACGGTTCCCCTTTAAATGGGTTAATGATATAAGGACTTGATCAAAATTGCTATGTTGATTTTATGTTAATGGGTATTTGACAATAAGCTGAACTATTAGCAAGGATAAGTGGAACTAATGTGCAGGCATTAGGACAAAATATAATTGAAAGTAGCTCATGAAGAATGAAAGAGAGGATTCTCACCCTTTGGCAAAGATGAAAAAAAGAGAGGAAAGAGAGGATTCTCACCCTTTGGCAAAGATGACCGGTCCTGAAAGTGAGGCTATACCTGCTGTGCCACAGGGGGTGAGTCTACAATAATTGGGGTCGGTGAGAGAAAAAAGGAATAGCTTAAGGTGTGTTTGAAAGAGGAATCCAGTTCCATTGGGAAAGCGGAAGAAGAGGAATTCAATAGGGGCTGAAATAAATTAGATTTTTTTTTAACAATCGTGGTTCGTCGTACGGTCAGCCACATGTGGCACATTTGCCCATCTATCGAGTCCTTCCCAAGGACCTGGGATAGGCAGGTGTTGTTCTTTGAAGATGTTAAAAGTGACATTGCAGGATGTAAGCTGCTGCAAATAAAAGCTGCCTTTTGCAATTGACCGATGGTGATTTTGTCCATGCCGATGGGGTTCAAGTGGCGCTCCAGATATTTGGGGATTGCGCCGAAGGTGTCCATAATTATTGGTATTACCTGTGCTTTCTTTCGCCACGGTCGTTTTATTTCTACCTGCAGGTCTTTGTATTTCAACCATCATCATTATTTTGTTGTTATTTACTGGAATCTATTAGCCACCCAACTCCAATGGATCCTTTTGATCTTTTTTTTAAAAATATAATTTGTATTAAGAATGTCAGAAGCAAATGTAAAGAAAAATATGAAGGGAAAAAAGAGAACTCAAGAAAAAGGAATGAAAATGCGAAAAAGCCAAGTAGAATAAGAATGGGAGGGGAAAAGTTAAGAAAAAAATGCATGATTTCTGAGCTTCTTTTCAGATGTTATAAGCCAGCTTAATATTTAGCCACGTATAAATCCTTTCCTGCTCAGAAACTATTATGGATATTCTTTCCTGGAACTCAAAAATATATTGTTTAATGAAGTTGGAAGAGTTGAAAATAGGACACTTCTCAGCTCTTGGTCATCTGCTTTCTGTCCCTCTGCCAGCTTTGTTTTCTTTCACCGAGAAAAGGAATTTATTTTCTCACCGTCAGCTGTGAGATTTTCTTTTCTTTTCTGACCTCTGGATGAAAAATGAAGAGAGGTTTTATCCCAATTCTCTCAATTGATTGGTTATTTGTCCAAATGAGCCCACCCTTCTTTAGGGTGTCTTCTCTCTTTCTCTTTATTTAATGGGGTTGCTCAGACATCTTCTCAATTTGCATGGTGGCCCAATAATTCTGATTACCTTTTTTTTAAAGGCAAGAAAAAGAAGAGAGAAGTAAATCATGAAAGCCTCCTCGAAATTCCTGGAGCAAATTCATCGACATTTGACAAAAGTATTTCTTTCCTGAATATAACCCAGATTTTTCTGAGTTAGGAGAAGAGATAAGCCCTATCCAACGTCAAGTGTTTTCATTAAAAGCCCATGAACTGATTTTGGCTTTCAGGAATTCAAGAAGAAATTGCAGCTGTAATTTTCTCTGTTTTCTCCAATAACACAAGATCCCTCTGCCCCAAGTCTGGAGCCTGGCAGATACCAACCCTGTTGAAGCTGCTCACTTATACTTGGTATAACGTATAAAACCCGTGTACAGGCCATCCTCGACTTGCGACAATGGGGACCAGAACTTCCATTGCTAAGCAAGGCGGTTTTTAAGTGCACCGTGCCTGGTTTTACGACCTGTTAAGCAAATCACTGTTAATTGGTTAAGTGACTCATGAGGTCGTTAAGCGGATCTGGTTTCCCCCCGTTGACTTTGCTTGTCAGAAGGCCATGATTTTTTATTCTCAGGGTCCAGAAAGGAAGGACACAAAATTTAGTTACAGCAAAACGGATCCCATCAGAACTTTAGGAATAACTTTTCAGCAATAAAGCGACTCAACAGCAGAGCCAGCAGGAAGTAGAGGGGGACCTTGGGCGGGGTGTATTCGAGTAGAAGCTAGAGAGAGATTTTCTGGAGATGGTTTCATGTCCCCTTCGACACCGGCAGCTGACAAGACAGACCAGAGCCAGGAACTAATTCCAAGCAAACAGAACTGTACTACTGTTTGAGATAGGCTACACCAACCAACTCTTGCAGGTTGGCCTGGGCTTTCCCTTCTCTTCCTCTTATATCCCACGGAATTGGGGGCCAGTCTGAGTCTTTTGCTAACACTCGCCCACCCATCTACCCTCCAAGGCTTCACACATTTTATTATTTATATTCTATTTATTTGTATCCCACCTTTATCATTTTTATAAGCAACTCAAAGCGGCAAACATATCTAACACATTTTCCTCCTCCTGTTTTCCCCGCAACAGCAACCTTGTGAAGGGAGTTGGGTTGAGAGAGTGACTGAGTCAAGGTCACCCAGCTGGCTTTCATGCCTAAGGCAGGACGAGAACTCATGTTCTAGTTTCTACCCTGTTGCCTCAACTACTAGACCAGGGTGTCCAACCTTGGCAACTTTAAGATGAATGGACTTCAACTCCCAGAATCCTAATGCTGGCTGAGGTATTCTGGGAGTTGAAGTCCACATATCTTAAGCTTGCCAAAGTTGGGCATGCTGCACTAGACCAAACCGGCTCTCGTGCTTGTGTTGTGGCCTTAATAGCTTCAGGATGCCTTCTCTGAGGTCATCTTCACGGTTCCCTAAGAACCGAGTCAGACACAAGGCCTCGGTGACCTCCTCCAAGTCTATACTTCCATGTTTCTGCCCCCAAGTCCTGAGCCGTTCGGATCCCTTTTTGTCTTCAGGCCACAGAGGGGGCTGAGTCAGAAACGCTTGGTCCATCGAGCTAGATGCTACAGAAGGCTTTCTGTTTCTCATAACACCAACTTTCATGCCATACGAGGGGGCTGGCGACTTTACCCCTTTGATGGTGTTGCTGATCCCCTGCCACCCCCCTCCCTTTTTCAGAAAGCAGAAAGTTGCCAGATGGAGAAGGCTTCCCTGTCAACTAGAGAGGATTTAAATCCTGACAGCAGCATTGGCACCAGTCGCAAAACTGTCACTGACTTCAAAGGAACCAGTTTTCAGCATCTCATTTGCAGTCTGTCAGGCAGGTCATCAGCACATCTCCAAAACCTGCAGCTGTATCTGTGGGAACAGATCTTGATCTTTAGTCTTTGGGCTTATTCTTTAGTTGGAGCCAGATTCATTCTGGACCCATTTGCCTATGGGCAACTAAGGTGGGGGCTACTGTTATTATCTTACTTGATGCAATGCTCTACATATTAACCTAAATGCATAAGGTACTGCGTGCAAATAGGCACATCCATGGCATGTGCAAATGCAATGCAAAACAATCTATTAAATACAGATCACTTTGTCAAGCAGCGCACAGGGAGGCGTATATTGCTTAAGCAATGGTTTTGCTAGTATGGCATTTAAAAACAGTATTATCTTTGTATTATCTACCTTGAAAGAAAGTGCATTTGCTTTCAAAAAGAGAAGGAGAAGGGGATGAGAAGGAGAAGACACCGAAAGTTGGAGGAGGGGAGGAGGAGGAACGTTGGCAAAAGGAGGAGGAAGAGAAGGAGGAGGATTGGAGAAAGAGGAGGAGAAAGGTTGGAGGAGGGAAGGAAGAGGAGGAGAAAGAGGAGGAAAGTTGAGGAGGAAGTTTGGAGGAGGAGGAAGAGGAGGACTGGCGAAGGAGAGGGAGGAGGAAGGTTGGAGAAGGAGGAAGTTTGGAGGAGGAAGTTTGGAGGAGGAGAAGGAAAAGGAGGAAGGTTGGAGGAGGAGGAGGCTGGCAAAAGAGAAGGAGGAAGAAGAACTTAATGAGAAATCTACATATCAGGCCATATTATAACCCGATAATGGATTCTGTTCCCCAAAGGGACATTAAGGCTACTGCTTCATCTCTAGCGTAGAGTATAATGTGTTTCCTGCAAGCTGCAAATATGCTAAATGCAGGGTATATTTCAGGAGCGCAGCCAAGAGAGAACAGGAGGGGGCAGGTCGTCGCAAGGGTCTTCAGCGGCGCTTTGAGCAGCTCACCCCTTCAAAGCACTTCCACCGAGGGCAAAGCCGTCCCGCCCCCAACCCAGGGAGCAGAGGGGTTCTGCAGACCCGGGGAAGCCGCCGCCCGAAGGCCAAAGCCCATCAGCCTCTCTCGGGAACGAATCCAAGCAGAGCGCTGCCCCCTGCAGAGCCCTCGCCTGGCCGGGATGCTGTCGGCTTGGGCTCGGTCGCAGTTCGGTCGAAGCGCAAGGCGAGCGGTCGGAAGCCAAGGCAGTTTCTGTCCTGGCCCGCTTCCTCTTCGACACGCGGCCTCTGACAAACCGTTGAAAGGTCAAGCGCAGCTTTCAGACGGGAAAGAATTGCACCGCGGCCTTAAGGCGATGCGCCCCACCACCTCCGTTTCAGCACTTCAGTTCCTCAAAGGAGAAAAGAGAACTCGGTGCTCCGCGTTGTTTTAAATGCCCTGCAAATCAGAAACGGGAAGCAGAAGAGACCGCAGTGCTGAAAGGCACAAAACGGGGGTGGACACCGTCGGCAGGAGGGTGATTTCAATCTCCTTTCGCAAACACGATCTAGAACTTCCCTGCCCGTTCAAGGGACAGCTTAGAAGAAGCTGTTGGCTGTCCTCATTTCGGTCAAGAACCGGCTTTTGCACTTGGCAGCCTCTGGCTAAACCCTGCTGATTTGGGAAGCCACAGAGGGCTGGCCCCAGGAAGTCCCCGAGTGAGAGACCCTCCGACAGTCCTGGGTCTACGGGCTAGACTCGGAAACCGAAGCAAAGATCCCAGAAGACACCGCAAACCCCGCGGCGAAGTCTACGGATACGCCACGGGGAGCATCAACCTCCTGAGACTGCTCTGGCTTTGAATTTAAGGTTTAAAAAGAATCCAGAAAGGGAAGGGCTCAATCCCAGGCATCTTTTCTTGAACTTGCTGAACATGGAAAGAAAGGAAGCAGCGCAGTAAGTGGGTGAGCTTCGTACCTCCCACGAAATGGCGACAGGTAGCGAACCCACTCGGCCGTGGGTTGGATGGATCCTTACGGAAGGAAGGTTTGTCTCGTCCCTTTGGGGAAAAGAAACACCAAATACGCATCCCCAAGGCTTGTCTCGGCTCTTCCAGTTCACCCAGCAGTCGCAGTCGTTTGTTCCCTTTCCTCCCTCCCTCCCTCCCGCCTTCCTTCCCATATATCTAGATTCCTTCCTTCCTTGCCAAATATCTAGATTCCTTCCTTCCTTGCCAAATATCTAGATTCCTTCCTTCCTTGCCAATATCTAGATACCTTCCTCCCTTGCCAAATATCTAGATTCCTTCCTCCCTTGCCAAATATCTAGATTCCTTCCTTCCTTGCCAAATATCTAGATTCCTTTCTTCCTTGCCAATATCTAGATTCCTTCCTTCCTTGCCAAATATCTAGATTCCTTCCCTCCTTGCCAAATATCTAGATTCCTTCCTTCCTTGCCAAATATCTAGATTCCTTCCTTGCTTTCCTTCCTTCTTCCTTGCCCTCTTCTTTACCTCAATTACCCTGCCAACCTTCTCACTGAAGTTGCTCAAGCAGTGAGGTGAGATGGAAAATTATCAAGCCCTCCGCATCGAGCCCTCCACCCCAGTTGCCAGCAAAATAGTGAAGGAATCCTAAGGATCCTGAGCCAAAATCTAAGGCAGAGCGGTATTTACAGAAGGAAGTCATTCACGGATAACCAGCTTGCAAACCCGTCTGCCAAGGAAGGATCCCCAACCGCTCACTGGAAGACGGCTGCACATTTGCAGGCAGACGCTTCACACCCACAAGGTGTCTTCCGTGCATCCACGTTCCCATTCTTGACATCTTGTCATCAGACCTTTTGCAACTCACATGACTCTTCCATTTTTGGCCAACTGGGGGGGAATGGGAGCTGTGGGTTAGGTTGACTTGTTGACCAAGGACAGGACTTAGCAGCACAGGAAGGAGGACAGAAAGAAGGGAGGAGGAGAGGAGACAGGAGATTTGCTTTTCCCTGGCCCATGTTTGAATGTTTAACCTGTGTCCTCAGTTGATGATGGTTACTGAGGATAAAAGTGTCCATTATAAGACTGAGTCATGGCTACCCACCTCTGTTTGTGTGGTGGGCTGGGTACTCCACCCACGGCTGGTCTGCTATGTCTCATCTCAGGCGTTAATACAGAGGAGGGGGAAGGGCCCCAATTTAAACCTTCCTTGACTGAGTGGATCTCTTTTGATCTTTTTTTTTTCTTCCTCTCCTCTGGGAACACTGAAACCGTTGATCCTCCTAGGTTCCTCCAAGCTTGGTCAATGATACCATAAATATTTATCGCCTTGTAAACTAACCCACTCCATTACAGACAATGCAGATTAAAAGCAACAACACCCCCCCACACACAAAGCTAAGCCAGGGAATTAAGCCAAAGAACTGTCCTATCTTACCTTGAAAAGACCAGGCCTACCTCAAAGAAATATACAGGAAGACAATCATTTCCAAAGGTTACCTTCAATGGAGTTAGCTCTGGTTCAGATAGGAGGTGACTTCTGCTTTGGTTAAGAGGAGGAAAAGCAAACAACATATCCCCTTAATTTTTTGTGGGGCGTGGGAGGAGGCTGTGCTCCCAAAGATCTGGTGGAGCTGGACCTAAAACATACCCAGCCTAGTGTATTTAATTTAAATCATTTTTTTCCCAATCTTAACCATGTTAAAATGTGTGGACTTCAACCCCCAAAGTATCATTGGTGGTGGGTCTGTAAGCTGCTCGCTTCCCAACCCAGTGATCAATCAGCCTAGTAAATAAAGTAAATAAGAACAAATAAATTCTCCTCTCCTCCTCTATTTGCTGCACTGTGTCCAAACTACCTTTTGTTGTTGGTGGTGTTTTTGTTCAGGATATCTACTTTTGGTGGATAAACTGAGGGTGACTCAGATCCAGGAAATGGAATGCGTTTTGGCTTCTCTGCTGTTTCTCGTTTGCAGTCTGAGACTTCAGATCTCTTAGGTTAAAGCCGTCCTTAGTGGGATTAATTGCCTGGGCTGACTCAACTTAAGTCCTCTCCGGCTGAAGAAACCCTTGAGATTCTACTTCCAAACACCCCAGTCCATTTACCGGCTGATACTGCAGCCTCGACAAATATTAAACGCTATTTTCAAATAATGCCTGCCTCTAATAAATGACGCCACTCTCTTTCTTGCTAACTGAAACCATTTCAGCAGAAAATTGGCCTTGACTGAGGATGTCTTGGTAAAGGCCAGCTGTTTCCTCTGGTAATAACTTCTGGGTACTTTCAGAGAACTGCAGCTTGTGAAATGAAGGGAAACGATTGTTTGTTTGTGGATTCTGGGACAAACCCTCCCGATCAACTCCATGTTGCCAAGTAGGGAGCGTGAACATATGTTGAGCCTCATTGGATTTGGTAAGGAAAAGACCGCTTCTGTCATAAGGAGAAGTACTGGTGCATCAGTAAACGGCAATGTTGCTTGAGATGTTTTAAAGCAACCTTTTCTGCCCTTGCGTAGTGTAGGAGAGGAGAGGATTGAGCCAGGGGGAGGTGTCAAACATGGGATCAGCCTGGAGTCTCTAAGTAACCATAAGCATAATAGACCCAGCCTTTCCTGATGACCATTGGTATCTTCCAACCACAGGTATTCAACCATGAGTTGGACAGATTCTTGTAAATATGCAGTAACACTTAAATATTTCAAAAACAGGAAATATTTTTTAGCCCACCTCTCTAGTCCGCCGGGGTTTTTTATTTTATTTTAATGTTTTAATTAATGTTTTTAATGTTTGTTTTTTGTTAGCCGCCGAGAGTCTCCGGATTTCGGCGGCATAGATATCTAATTAATAAATAAAATATAAATCTGTCAGTTTGAATGTCGGTGCCTGGATCTGGTCTTTCATGCCTGATCTGTATCTTCATAATTTTCTAGGTTTCTTGAATTGGAAAAACAAGAATTGGGCATTGTGTGTTTCAGGGAGTAAAAAGTCTTAGCTTACCTGGTCCAGCCATGCTAACACAGGGTTTTAAGGTGAAATTAAATCTGGAAATAATGATGTTGTGTACATGCGACCCACATAAAAACCACCTGGAGCTTTGATCATACCACTGTGGTGTCCATATTGATGTTTGAACCATATCCTACAATCTGCCTGTCTGGGTGATGCTTTTGAACCTTCTGCAATCTTCAGCTCCTCGGTGGGTGGCAGTGGGTGGGGAGAGTATATTCAATGAGTTTTGATTTTCAGCTACGAAAAGATTGTTCTTCCTCTTGCTTGAAAAATATACAGATCCAAAGATGGCAGTTTATGAAAAAGGAACATTAATTGCTTTCTCAGTTAACACATTTCAAACCAAAATGAGGTTTTTCTAAACACTCGTTGGCCTTTTCCCCAAAAGGATCGGCAGTATCCCAATTCTGCTCCAATTTATCTCGTAATAGTATTTTTGTTCACTGCTGTGACAGTCTTGCTCCTCCAAAGTCAATTTCTCCAGAACCAAAAACGAATGCATGAGGAACCCTTTCCAGAGTATTGCAGAGTTACTGTTTTGTACATCGTTTCTAGAAAACAAAAATCAAATATTTTATTGGCTGCAGAATTCGTAAGCAATCTGTTTAGATGGACAACTTAGTGATTTTGATGGTTCTTCTTTTCTCACTGTTCTGGGTGGTACCCAGGGTCCAAGATGCCCACAGCTGCTTCAATTTCAGATTTTTCCCCCAGGTATTCATTGTTGTGTTCATTTCTCTTTCGCTCTCAGTTGTCCCTAAGAAATGCCTTTGATCGCCAGCAAGTTTCTTTCTGGTATTTTATTTAAGGTATTGAATGTGAATGTGCAGACTCAAGAGGCAGTTTGGTGTCGGAGTTAAAGACATAAGATTAGACCGTCGGTTCTACAACAGTCCTGCCTTAATCCCAGAAGCTAGCTGGTTGACTTTGGGCCAGTCATTCTTCCTCAGCCCTAAGGAGAAGACAAGAGCAAACCATTTATAAAAGCATCTCCATGTTCTTCCCAGGTGTCTTGACTCAAAAGCCTTTAAAAAAAAAGCAGATCATATTTGGCAAAGTGCACAATTTTGCAGTCTTCGCAACCTGACAAATTTCAGGTTTTATGGAGACTCCCTTGAATTTCTAGCCAGCATGGTCTGTAAGATTTAAAAATGTACTCCGGGCTGCCCCTCCTAAAGCCAGCACGGGGCTACCATCTTCACTTTGTGAGCCTGTGAAACCAGCTACCTCATTTCTGCGCCTATTTTGAAAAGGAGGCGGCTTCATTTCGGTCCTGGTTTGGGTCCTGACCCAGCTCTTTGTTTGGATCTCTGAGTGCTTGGGACTTGCCTCTTCGGCTTTGCGGACTCCTGCGCTTGGCGAAGCAGGTTGTCTGCTCCCTTCTCTTTTCGCTGAAGAGAAGACTTCAGCCCAGTGAACGTCATTTGCGATTCTGCAGGATGGAACATTGAGCTGTTCTTGGGACTCAAAAGCCCGCTTGAGGCTGATGCTTTGCTTTGCAATGTGCTGGTTTCCTGTTTAATTTGGTTTTAATTAAAAGAATCTAAAATAAAATCAGTCAAGACAGGAAGCCTGGCAGGCCTTAAGGGAAATATTGGAAGAAGGATGCCCAAGAGGATTTTGTTCGATTCTCAGTTATGTGGAAGAAGGGTTTGGTTAGGGAACTGGCGCACCAGAAAAATGGCAAGAGGAGCTGGAGGAGGCTGATAAGGGAAGGATGGGTGTCCTTTCCGAGTCAAGCTGTACATTCATCGACTCACAGAATGTGAAGGGGTCTCAGAGGTCACTAATCCGCCCTTTCTAGTGAAGGAGGGCTGGCCACTTCAGGTGGCAGCCGGCAATCCTCCTCTCATCTACCTGCGTGGCAGAATTTCAGGTGCAGCTGTTAGGGTTAGGGACCTTCCACACTCGACTTGGTGGTTCCAGATTTGACTTCTGGCAGATCTCTGGCCTCACTTTCTGGAGGCTTTTCAAGTCACAGCCGACTCGTCGTAACAACGGTCAAGCTGCTGCCTGGTCTTCTTGCGCTGGGGGGGGGTTAAAATTGTGGTTTAGAGCTTTACGTGAGGCTTCGATTAAACCGTTCTCCTCATCACCTACCTTCCTACGCTCCTGGAGCACAGATCCTTCATTTCAAGCTCGCAGGAGGAGAGGAGGAGGATTGTAGTCCTATATCGCAAGTTGAGGAGGGTCCGACAGAACATATGGCTCAGTAATATGGGTAAGCGGGCAAATTTAGTAAGTGGGCAAATTTAGTTAGAAATAATCTTCGAAAGAAGATCCAGTGTGACTTTCCAAGTTTTCTGAACTTGGAATATGAACACACATATTGTATTGCCACACGAAATGGGAAAAAAAATCAAGATTTGTGAGTAGAAGCAAGGAAGGAAAAGTTGTTAATAATGTCTTCACCTCCCTCCCTCCCTCCTTCCTTCCCTCCTTCCTTCCTTCCTTCCTCCCTCCCTCCTCCCTCCCTTCCTTCCCTCCCTCCTTCCTTCCTCCCTTCCGCCCTCCTCCCT
>JANHZU010005011.1:84537-109612 GCA_032468055.1 Acrochordus granulatus | reverse complement strand
AAGCTGAAGCTCAAGTACTTTGGCCACATAATGCGCAGGGAGGACTCATTAGAAAAGACTGTGGTGCTGGGAAGGATCGAAGGGAAGAGGAGAAGGGGACGGCAGAGGATGAGTTGGACAGATAGCATAGTCGGTGTGATGGGTGTGGGCTTGGGAAGACTCCGGGAGGCAGTGCAAGACAGGAAGGCCTGGCGTAGTGCAGTCAATGGGGTCGTGAAGAGTCAGACACGACTGCGCGACTGAACAAAAATTTATCTACTTGCATTTTGCATGCTTTTGAGCTGGTTGGTGTCAGGAGCTGGGCCAAATAATGGGAGCTCATCTCATTATGGAACCTCCATCTCAAACTCAGGCTGCTGACCTTCTAGCCCCGCCCCCCCACAACATACATATATGTTAATATTAATTCTTAATTTCTTTTAGTGGGAATGCCAGAGGGATCATGAAGGTGGAGATCTGAAATCAAATCTGTGTAATTCTAGAAACCATTGCGTTTTATTAAGAACTGTAGTAAATGTTTGTTCCTTATATATAAAACATTGGATTGCTCATTGCCCACTTTATTGGATGAAGAGTTGAACAAGATAACTATATCAAGGCAGAATACTGCAGACTCTAGGGAAGGTTCATTCAAGATCTTCTGAGGAAATATTTTGATTTGCTCACTTCATAAGTACCTCACAAAAAGGGAAGGATTGCAAATAACAATCCATCTTTAATTCGCAGGAAATAGGTGTATTGGATCTCATAAAATAGATATTGACCATTCTTGTGATATGTCTGTGAAGACTCTCACTCGTCCAGGCAAAGTTTAAAAAACACATTCTTGTGATATCCATTACTTTCTCTTTATTTTTATGGGTTTTAAAACATTTTATTTTGCAGAGAAGGAGACCTTCTTGGATCCTTTTGTATTAAGGGACCTCCTGCCAGCATCTCTGGGAAGTTACTATCGGTATGCAGGGTCACTGACTACACCTCCATGTAGTGAAATTGTGGAATGGATTGTTTTTCGAATGCCTGTCCCCATCTCTTATCGACAGGTAGGTTTGTATCCTAAACGGTTTGCCTGACTCTTTATTTTCTTAATTTTGCTTTTTCTTTTTCACTTAACCCAGTTTGTTTTTTAGTACAAATGTGCTGGACTTCAGCTTCAGCTATTAGGTTTTCAGGAATTGAAGTCCACATAACTGGAATATGCTAGATTGTAAAGACTGACATACACTATAACCATATTTCATCTCTTTTTCTTGGGAGAGTAGAAAAGACCTTCCCCCATCCCAGAAAAATCCAAAATATATTCTTGATAAAAAAAGGAAGCAATCTGATTTTGTTTTATTGTTCTCTGAAGCTGAACATCAGCCACTCCACACAAGATAATAGAACGTGACATCTTATTTCCTTTTAAATGATTTTAGCTATTACTATTCTGTTCAGATATATTTAAAGCACGGTATGAATATTTACACAGAATTCTTCTTTTCACATTTTTGCATGAAAACCCTGCTGAGTCATTTTAGGTGTACACAGGCACAGATTTGATAGTTTGAGATAATTGTGAAAGAAAGTAAAGCTTTTGCCAATATATTTATCTTGCCTATTTTTAGAATATCGTGAAGCTTGCATTGTGTGTCTCTGAAAAGGGTACACAGATTCTTACAAGGGTTTCATTGGAAGTCTTATAGAGAATACGCAGAATAGCACAAGGCAACAAGACACAACTCCAGTGAGAGAGGTCCCAATGTAATAAATAACCTGAGAATATTTAACTAAATGTTGTAACAGTTAAATTGGCAATGGCATTTGAAATATTTGTTTTCAGAATGTCTATTGATATCTGCCCTGCCTTTTAGTTGCTAGAGTAAATACATTTCCTTGCAACAAAGGAATCTTGGATGGTCTTAACTGTTTGTGGAAAAAGTCACCCATTTACATTAATGAATGAGTTTAAATATTCAATAATCCACATGACAGAAGCAACTGAAAACATCAAGCCATCACTCAACCCACTGTTTCTCAATCAAGAGGGCACACCAAGTTCATATGTCTTTTCCTTGACAGTTGTACTTTCTGGTTTTCTCTTTCTAGTGTTGTCAAGCAACAGAATTAATCAAGCCCACAAATTTCACTGCTTGGTCCTAGAGTTCAGAATTATGATATTATCTTATGAAATATTATTTTGGTTATCCGCAGAAGTGAATAACTGTGGGATTCCTTTATGTTTTTCTAGTAGTGCCAGAAAAATTATTACTATTATTACTGTCAGCTTGAATCAATCTTCTGCAGGATGAAGGCCTTAATTGAAGGATATGGCCCTTAATGTACCATGCTGGTCCAGTGTGGATTAGTAGATAGGTATTTTTCAAGTTCCCAGTCTAGGGCTAAGAGAGGAGGACTGGCCTCAAGTGACCTTGCTAACCCCAATGCATAACAGGACTAGAACCTGGGTTTCTTCAATCATAATCCAACACCTTTAACCATGATACCACACTGACTCTTTAAATGCCTGACATTATAACAGTTTCAGCAATGCAGTGATAGGTTCACTAATTACATCTGGTTTAATGGATCTCTGTAGCAAGACTTGTTAAATCAACTCAGATAAACTTTAGAAGGACAGAGATGGTAGAACATTGGTAGCAAATGATTAAAATTGCCAAATCCTCTTGTATATGTAAAAGTGTGCTCAAAATTAAATTAAGTTTAGCTTAAATTAATGAAATGTCCCTAATATGGATATTTTTATGTCCTTAATAATGTTTTCCTTGTGTATCATTACAAATTTAAATTTGCTCACCCTGGTCTACGTGCTGGCTTTGGTAGGTTACTTGTGCCTAAGATAATGCATCCCTTCTATAAAAATGTGTCAACAATGCCTTTTTGCCTTATTTCTGTTAAAGAAAAAGTTCTTTGCTCCTTGGCTTTAAAGATCTTTTTAAATTATATTTTAATCCCTCAAATTCTTCCAGAGATGAGTTGGGTTATCTTTTAGGCTCTCTTATAGCTACAGTATAACACCAATTTAACCAAAGTATTTAAGGTAAGGTAAGGTAAGGTTTTGTTCATTTGTTTGGCATAAAGTAGAAGATTCCTGCTTTACCAGAATATAATCCAGAGAGAAATGTTGCTTAAGAAAACAAGAACAAATTTGAAGAAAGGAAGACATGGTTCATCCCTTGTAAGTTAAGAAGGCAGACCTCAGTGGTCCTAAGTGTGTTGGGCTTCTTTGATTCTGCCCTTGTCATTTTAGAAATAGTATTTTTACAAAACAGTAAAATTTAGTATTTTATGTTTCTATTTCTGCCAAATGCCAAATTGTTTGTGTTTTTATAGAAAGAATTTTACAAAATAGAGTGTGCCAATCTGAACATGCCTTTAATGTGCCAACTTTTGTAAAACGAAGTCTACATACTAGTTTTTGGACTATGGCAACACTCCAAAAACGTTAAATACTCCTGGCTGAAAATAAGAGAAAACTTGATGGAGAAAAGTTCTACTTTTACTCCAGCTTTGGCTTCTGCTTTCTTTCCCAGCCCTTCTTTTTCTTTGCACATTTCATTATTTAGAGCGTGTTTCTCAACCTTGGCAACTTTAAAATATGTGGTCTTCAACTCCATGATGGCTGGGGAATTCTGGGCATTGAAGTTCACACATCTTAAAAGTTGTCGAGTCTGAGAAACACTGATTTAGAGCTAAGCTGCACTGCTTTTTACAGTACGGAGAGTCTGCAACACCATGGGTATGGGAACTGCTGTAAAGATGAAGTGGAAATAGAGAATGGCCATATCTTGAGCTATAATTGAAGTTACTGTGCAATGACTGTGTATTCCTCTTTGGCACAGTAATAATAAAACAAAAACACAACATAAAATAAAACAGAGACAGAGAGCAATATGTATCTTTAAGTCTCGATGCTAAGGAGAGGCTAGGAAATAATCTTTTCCTTGACTCTCTTTGACATTAACTTTCTAGAGTGTTTTCTCGGCTGCCTGGCAGAATAGCAATGAGGCGAGATAAGGCTGCTGGCAGTGATTTCAGTGGGCAGACGTTTTCCTGTTTGATTTATCAGTCTTGGCATCAGCACTTCCTGCCATTTTGTGTTGTTATCAGCTGCCCACATTTCACCACATTGTTTTTCTAATCAATGTCTTTTTTCTCCTCCTTCCCCTTTATCCTGATTGTGGCTTTCAGCTGGAAGCCTTCTATTCCATATTTACCACGGAACAGCAAGATCATGTCAAATCTGTGGAATACCTACGGAATAACTTCCGGCCGCAACAAAGCCTGAACAACAGGATTGTTTCCAAGTCTGCTGTGAAGGATGCTTGGAGCCAACTTTCAACCAGCATGTTCGAAAATCCACTGGGCACCGAAGCCTCCAAAGGTAGAATGGCTTTGTCCATTGAGAACCAGGGAAAGCATCACCTGTTGAGAGTTTGTCTTTTTTTTACATGGAGTGAATTGGAAGGCATGGCCAAAAAGGCACAAGCAATCATTAGTCTTTTGATCAAGACACTTTGTTTTCAACACACATGACATTGATCAAATAGCAATGCTCAGATATCTTCTTATTACAATATTCCTCATTTAGCGACTGTTTGCAGTTGATGAAAAAAGTAACTTTGCAACCAATCCGTGCATTTATAACCTTTGCAGATCTGTAAAGCAAAAGAAAACAGAAGTAAGACCAAAACACAGTTGGGGTTTTAGTGACCACTTTACCTAATGATCAAATTGCTGGTCCCAGTTGTCACTAACAAGAACTACCTGTATACAGAGGAGCTACTAGTAAATCAAACAGGGGGTTCACCTACACACGTCATGTTTTTTTCTTCAACAAACCACTCCTCTTCCCACGCTTGTATACACTTGCATGATACATGAAATATTTTACTTTTTCTTTGACGTTATACAAATGTGATGGCTTTATGGTTCAGATGGAAAAATCATAACAAGCAAAAAGTAGAGCAAAGTTGCTGTTCTTGAGATAGTTGCTGTTTTATCTCTACCGGTCATTTTGTTGTCATTGCAGTTTTGGGGGGGAGGAGGCTATGCATTTTTTCTTTTATAAAGATTTTATTATTCTCCAACAATATAAAGTACAACTAACATACACTAAAAACAATAAATGCAAAACAATATACAATACACAATATAACAAAACCTAAAATACAAATACAAAACAACCAACTCAACTAAAAAAAAGCTCATCCTCCCATACATTATTCCCAACTCAACTTAGTATGGATATTTATCCATAAATCAATACAAAGGAAAAGAGAGTGAAATATGTTCCCCTCTCTCAGTCTAATCAAATTAATATAAAATACTCATTCCATATTAAAAAAGGAAAAATACATCCTTCCAATCAATCAGATAACATATCATTAACAAATCCATTTGTAAAAATCGATGTACTATAAATCATCAACCACCTATTTATCATAATAAACATTTCCTTTCTATCGAAGTATCTATATTTTAATAATTCTGATTTCGATTCCATCACATGAGACTAGGTACTTCTGTAAAAAATACCAAGAAGCAGGAATTTGAGACAAAAGTACTCATTTTTCCAGTCACTTTTTAACTCGCACTGTATTTCAGTGATGCTGTTGCACTAATCTGCCCACTCTCTGTAGGAGGCCTTTTTGTCTTCAACAAAACTGCTAGCGAGACTAAGTGCATGAATCCCCCATTTAATCAGTTAATGAATTTTAGATATACCTTGAAAGATGGGTTCCCAAAGTATTGACTATTAAAATCCTGAAAATACTCCAATTTATTAAATTTCTTTGCCACCCTACTTGCAAAAGCAACTTTATTGGCTCAGCACAGTTTTAAAGGCATTACTATTATACCTGCAAGGTGGTCCAGACAAGAAGTACAACAAGGAGTACAAGCTAGAAGCGGTGGCACAGTAGCTTAATGACGCCAACTGTGTCAACCAGAAATGGCCAACACTCTGGCGGTTCAAACCACAGTACTACGTGACAGGATGATCTCCTATCACTTGCCTCCAGCTCCTGCCCACCCAGCAGTTTGAAAGCATGTAAAAAGTGCAAGTAGATAAATGGATATGACTTCGATGGGAAAAAAGCCAGCCGGCAGCAAGGGCAGCAGAAAGTCAGTGCTGGACCTGCCTGTGTGGTGGCCGAATCCATGGAGCAAGCCCTGGACGCAAAGTCATCTGGAGGTGGGTGGGTTAATGTCTGTACTTCGTAATTTGAATAATTGTAAGCCACCAAGAATACCTCAAAAGGAGAGATTGATGGCAAATAAATGTGCTGTGGCTGTATTGTAATGCTACATTAACACAATCTTGAAAGACTGAAAGTATTTATCCCTTCCTTTCTTTTTACACTCTGGAAAACTAGGGAGGGTCCCTTCTGAAAAGTTTGCCTTACCATTTGCCCTCTGTCAGCTGAGACATCTTCTATATGCCAGTGATCCGGTTTGTGGCTCTTTCTTCCATCTCCCAAGGACTTTCTCATACACCATTACAGTTATTAAATAGGAGTAAGCAGGCCGACCTCACACGTATTGTAGTCCTCCCCATGACCCATTCATTTGCCATAAACAAATCAGACATACAAAAGTCAAACAGGCTGTGGAAGCCATGTTTCCCCCAGTGAACTCTTAGAGATTTGTTCTCTTCTCCATGAGCACCAACACATATGCAAATGCACATAAACAGTTGTTCTGGGAGAAGCTGTTGAGATCAAAAGCAAACTAAAGATTATTGTTAATTAAAAAATATGGCGCTTCTTAGGCCCCTTAACTGCCATGGGGTGGCAGTTTGGAATAGACTTTGTAATACCATCAGGAAGCATGAATATTTATCGCTAGTGAGTTAGCCACCTCTGGCCACCTGTAAAAGATAATAGCTTGCATTAGAAGAAAATAGCAAATTGGGCTTGTTTTATTTTCAGAACGACTCCTGGAAATAAATTGCATAGCATTACAAAGGTTTTCCTGCTTTGAATGAATGCTTGCAATGTTCCCCATGTTAATAGCTGCTGCAGAAATGTTATAGCTTATATGGAGTGTGGAGTGTTTTGTGGAGTGTTTTGTTTATTTTCTGGCATCTGGACTCAATAAGAATGGTTCTGAATTCTTTATTCAAAATGAAAAGAGCTCCATAGAAATGTATCATATCAACAGCAACATATATAAGCCAACTTTTAGTATTTTAGAAATAAATGAATAAATAATATGGAATAAATACAAAGAGAAATAAAAAAATCTTGGTTCGTAGCTTTGCATTATACCTAAAAGCAAAGGCAGTGGCTTCTCCAGCAAATGATATAAAGATCAAATTATGGCTTATTATGTATAAACCTAGGTACTCCTTTCTTGATTAGTATTATTGGCTCGTGAACTTTCAAAGCATGCATGGAGAATCGGTAGCTTTCCCAATGTTGTTGAACTACAATTCCCAGGTTCCTCATCATTGATTTTGTTGTATGAAGTTGGGAAGAGTTGTAGTTCAGAGCATCAGGAAGGCCAGTGGTTCTCCAGCTTCTGCTCTAAAGATATATTACATTGTTTACTTGCTTCCCTAGATTTCCCTTTAGTTCCTTATCTGGTGCCTTTAGCTTTCCATTCTGCCATTCTCTAAAGCTGTGCCAAAGTTCATCGCTACAACAAACTGTTGAGATGCTGCTAAGATTTATTTTACTATTTTATTTATTAAACAAATGTATATAAATTGTCTATATTGTGCAAATGGCCTTGGGAGAAAGGAAGAATAGCTGCAGCCTAGGAAATAATCTGATAAATGACATTTGAGTCCTTAGGAGAAGGGGTCGTGAAACACCTCAGGAAGGACCCTCCCTAGCTCTCAGAAAAGTAGAAGTGAGGGACAGGAGAAATACTTTCAGATTTGCAAGATTCTGTAAATATAATAAAGATAGAACTAGTACTCCTGGTTGTGTTTCTTGTTACAAGGTTAACACCTATTTTCTTTTCTGGCTTTAGAAGGCTAAGAAAAATAGCTGTAATAGTATCATAACTCTTTCTAGATTTAGTATTTGCTTTGGAGGTCTAGATGCAATGTATTCTGCAGTGGTGATGATTTAATGATAAAGATAACTTACTATAAAGCACGCAGGTACATTAAGACCTAGTGTTTTAGAGAAGACTCAAATGAAAGAGAAGTGGTTAACTAGCGACAAGGCGGATGGACTCTTCTGCAGTGGTGATGGATGTACCACTGAAAGACCTGAAGAACCAGATTTAAAGCAGAGAGTTACCGATCACATCTATCTATGTGGTTGCTAAGTTTCAACACAGATTTGATGGCACATGATTAATCAATCTGTTATAAAGCAAATGCATTGAATTTTTAATTTTCCATGTTTGTATTTTATGCTTCTTCCAAAGTTGTGGGATGGTTGTATTTAAACTACTTTAAATACTCAATACTCAAAAAATGCTTCAGCTGACAGACACCAATGGTACCAGTGTAGAAAAGAGCATAAATCAGACACTACGAGTGGTAATGTGACTTGCCACTCAATTAGACCACACATATTAAGACATGTGGCAGGAAAAATATGCATCATGTTAATTAAAACAAACAACAAAAGCAAAATTATGGTTGGCAACTTTACTTTTTTCTAATGGCTGAATAGGGATGGGGACCCAGATCTCCTCACTTTAAACTCTCTCTGTTTGCTGTGTTGTCTTTCCAAACTAAATCCGTTGACCTGAATTGTGAAATGCCCGGGCAAAATTTCTTTGGTTCACATTCTCTCTGCGTGGAGCATTGGGTCACTGGCTAATTCTATTCAGTACAAACTTGTATTTCTTAAAGTCTAATCCACGCAAAACATTTTTTGTGTGGTTAAGATTATTGACCCCTCTAGATGATTGCTGTGAGGCCATCAAGTTAGCAATTACAAGCACATTGCCCACTGTTTCCAATATAATTCTGTGGCTCAGCCTGAGTGAGACACCTGTTCAGTGTATGTTTCATTTCATACAAGAATTTCTGGATGAGTTTCTGCAAAAACTGTTCACAGTGGGAATCATTAAAAAGCTTTTTTTTTTCCCTGTTTAAAACTGTACTGACCCCAGTATATACTAGAGCAAAATTATTAGCCGGGATGTTTTCTTCTGCATATATTGATGAAACATGGATTTTCCCCCCACATTCATAGAAATCATGCATTATAGGGCAGTGGAATTGCATGTAGCAGAAAGGGCTTTTTTTTCTCACTGTATCAAATGCTTGTGACTCTGGCCAGTCTATCACATTTCCTTGTGATAGGCAGAAAATTGCATCGCATTGATTTATTATTTAAAAGACGTAAAGTGTAGTATCTTTGTTATGTGTGCTTTCTGAGTTGTTTTCAATGCTTGTATCTATTACATCATGATCACAAATCCCTTAAAGTTAGAAATTTAACTTGTTGTGGGACGCCTAACTTCATCAACATTTGGCCACGTTAAAATAGCAATTTCACTGATCTCATCATATTTGTTTGTTATTCATGTTGTGGATCATAAGACAGCTGTGGCTGTATAAATTCCCATGTTCAGCTAGAGATATGACCAATGTAAAGGGTTGTGGATAACAGGAGTCAGAGTAGATAGCCTTTAGCTGGGCAGACCCAGTAACAATAAAACCAGATAGGTACAATCAGATTAACTGTCTACTTTTCAGAGAGATTTCCAATCCAGCTAAATTTTGGAATGATACTTTAAATTAAATTCCATAGGAGAATTTCCTAGATTGAACTATGGTTGTACTTATTTTTAAAGCATATACTTGAAATATAGGGGCTCATTCTCTCTCTCCTGCTTTCTACGAAGCCCGCCAGAGGACTTAGTAATCTCAGTAGCTGCTAATACTGATTGCTGTTTATTGTCTTCTGAACCAGAGGCAACAGGCCTAGTTACTGGGTAGTGAAAAGCTGGACTTGTGAGCTTTCCAGATGTTTCGGGTTGGCCACACTATTAGAGAATGCTGGGCTACATAGGACTATAGTTTGATTTTGCAGGCTCTTCTTTGTTCAAGCTACTATTTATGTCACCATGAATTGGATGGCAGTGAGAACTTCCTTCAAAATCTGTACTCAGCAAATGTCAAATCAAAGTGGCTTGAGTAATGTTTCTAGGAGAATATGATAAAAGTTTTATGAGGTCAAAACAATCTGTAATGAAATCAGAATTTGAATGTGATCCCACGCAGAGATCTGGGCCAAGGCTACTAGTTTTTAAACTCTGGTTTTGACTGGAGCCCTCTTTAAACTTCTTACCTTTGCATCTCCTGATTCATCAACTGAATTTAACTGAATTTATCCCCCTGGTCAGTGAAGACAACTGCTGTAAAATCGCAATATTTCTTGTATCAGCTTGCACATTGTAGGCCACCGATTCTGGCTTTCAGTTGGCTGTGTTAGATAATGATTGTTTATTTTAAGCTTGTTCCTCCTCTTTGAAGCTAAAATTGTTCTTTAGTGACAAATACCGTGCACTTCTCTCCAGCTTGCCTGCGTGCTAAGTGGAGAACAATGCTTGGTACATTTTTACAGACATAAAAAACAAAACGGAAACACCTCTCTTTTCAGTGTTAGCAGTCTAAAATGAACGGCCGTGCAACGTTCTGAAGGTAACAGAGCCAACTTAAATTTGTTACTGAGCGACAGCAAGGTGATGCGTTCCAGCCCTTGTTTCAAGCAAAGGTGATGAGGAATGAAATAGTTGGTCAGCTGAAAGGTGTGAACCACTGTCATGAAAAATAAAGTAGCTGGAAATCAAGATCCATAAATGGTGTCTCAGCTTGGATATTCTGGGACTAAATCTCTGCCGTGCCAACCATTGAAATATCTGTTGCTGTAGATGATTTCACCAGCAGTCCTCCATGAGTGATGGTCATACCTTGACAAGCTTGGTAAATGGCCGTTTTTTGTTTGCTCCTGCTGTTCCTGGGAATAATTTGTATCATTTACACCGCTCTGTGCCAAATTGTTGTTGTTGTTTTCTTCCTCTCAGTAGCCCCATCTCCTTTTTTATTGCTTGTTTTTGCAGTCTGTGATATTATATTTTGACAGATTTATACAGGGTATATTACAGTTCTACACAGTTCTTCTACATAAGGCTATATATTGTAATGTTTGGACAGAGATTTAAAGAGTGATTTTCTTCCAGTTAGCTCCATTTTAATCATCTCATTTCTCGTCCTTTCTGTTGTTTCAGGAAATCAGGATATCTAGTGTTTCTTGCCTTGTTTTAGCTTACACAAGAAGTAGCCTCTTAATTAGGAGCAGAATGCATTTGTGTGTACAAGCCAAACATTGGATGTCTCTCAATAACCTGTTAATTCAAGATTTATTTATTTATCTGTTCAACACATTGAACTATACCTCCATTATACTGGTTGTATTCACAAAAATACCCTGAGTCACAAATTACCTAATCACATTTTATTGTTGCTGCAGGTTAAAACTGAGTTCCAGAATAAGGACTCATAAATCATATATTAAATTAATTATCAAGATTGTCTTCTTGCTTTTCACTATTCTTATATGACATTTTGACATTCAGGCAAGATTTTAACTATTTAAGTGTATGGATGGGGATATCTGATTTGTCTGTACATTTGAGAATTGACTATTTATGCAGAGGACTACTATATCTAGGCTGTAAAATTCCCAGTGATCACTAGATGGCATTGAATAGATACAGAAACTCTTTCCTGACACCTAGTGTTTGTGAAGATTTTTACAAGCCAGATATGTGCCTGTAATCATTATAGCCTATAGAGATCTTGACTTATAGGACAAAATTCTGTTTGGAGTGTGTAAGTAGGTGCATATAGCACCTGCCAAGACCACCTTAAAGGATCTATGGCTTTTCTTGGGTTCATCATTCCAAGAAAAAACAAGGTTAAGCTGTTTTTAATTCCTACAGGAATTATGTGCATGCGCACGTGTCACTTTTTGCTCCTTCTCACTGCCTCTCTGCAAAGTCCTTATAATTATCAAAGTTAGCCGAGGCCCTACCTAGACTCAGTTCTTCTTGGGTTGTTTTATGTTATCTGCATCATGTTATATGGGAGTCTGAGACTTACAGTTTACCTAGATAGAACCCATTGGAAAAGGCCAATCTAGATCACTAAATTGTTGTAAGTTATGAGAGGATGGAGCTGAAAGTATTTGCATCTTGTTAGTTGTTAAATGTTTCTCTTCAAGGAGAACAGTGATCTGTGGTAAATCCCATGCTTGAATGTAGAAACCTAGTGTCCTCCATTAAAGGCAGTAGGTCTTTGTGCCTGGGAGCCTGATGGTTCTGTATATGTCAGAGTAAGAACATACTGATCAAGGTAGTTTAGTTGCTTTGATCTGGAAGGAGGCACTTAATGTTGCTCACTCTTTGAAAATGTTATTATTTAATATTCATGTGATTTATGGAAGTGTTTTAGCTGGGTTTACATATCACTTCGGTTCATAATATACTTTGGTTTGGTCTTTGTAACACTTTATAAATCATGTCATGTGATCTAGAAAATTATGGGAATTCAGCCATTATAACAAATCTAGACATTTTGTCTTCTCCTCTAACCTTTTAAATACGTTAATCCAAAATGTTTTTTTCTGCCTGATGTCCTTCTGGTTTAGGACTAGCGAGACCAATGTACTTCTCCATAGCAGCTCTCTGAATTTCATAGCCAAATTTAATTCCCAAGAATTTTTGTTCAAGGAAAATTAAAAATAAAGTTTTTTGCAGTGAACTTCCAGAGGAAACTTGGGATAGAAATTTTATGAAATAAAATAAAATCTCTTTGGTACCATCTATAATTCTTATAAGCCTGCCTGACAATAGAATTATTTTAGATAATGGATAGTACAGTATTATGCTTTCAGATGATAACAGGCAAACCACCTGCTCAAATTTTTATTGATAAGAAGGATGCTTACTGTACCTAATACTTAAAAAACTGTTCAAACAAAAGCAAAAGCTATGAAATGATCTCAGCAAACTTCAATGATTTTCAAATTTTACAAATTTTGTTCAAAAAAAACGTTTTGCATATTTTTTCAGTTTTGCTATGTTCGCTACTTACTGTTTATTAATGCCACTGTTAGTATCTTAACTAAGACTATTTCACTGACTGAGGTATGTGGTCAACTCTAGGACCACGGTCTAATCTTAGGCCAGGAGGTAACAAGCCCGTGTCCCTTGCCCTCCATAAAGTTTAGGGCTCCAGCTGTCAAAAAAGCTCCAACAGCTTGCTCTGTGATTAATGATTATACCAGATATGATCTAATATGTAAGGCATCCAGTTGCCCACTCTTCTGCGAAGCAGTTATCAAATACGAAATGATCTTCACATTTTAAATTAGAATTTAAATGAAGAATGTTGAAATCTAGGTCCCATACTTCTACCTCTCTTCTTTACCTTTTTCTTCACTACATCATATTTTTCCCCCAGGGAAAATATATCCTGAATTGATATGTGGGTATGGATGATATAGACAGAACATCACTGCTTCCCATTGGCCTACCAGTGTCAACAATTATTTACTTAATTTTCTTCTCAGTTCTTTTCCTTCTACATTTAATCATTTTTCCAGGTCCAAAAAAATGGTTTACTCCAGATTCCTAAAAATTGGTTTTCTCCAGATTACTAAAAAAATTGGACTGAAGTCTGCTTCTGCCTAATCTCTTCATTATTTCCTTTGTGGAATATTTTAGAGGAATTGATTTTAGATTTTCACCTTATGAATTTGCATTTAGGGACGTGCAAAATTCCTCTGCTAGGACATTCTAACCACAGCACCCAATCTCGGTCTGATCCCTCTGATCCACATTTGAACTGAGCATAACCTCATTATTTGCAAGTTTGCACAGAAAATATAAAGAATATTTTCCCTGATAGTCAGTAACCCTATAAATGCCAAGCACAACTGAATTATTCATAAGGAGTAACAGTAAATATTTGCATACTCCTTTCTGCTGTCTGATGGTATGCAGAATATATAAATTGTGTGACTTAAAATGTGCATGCTGTTTCTATTTTGCTGATTTATTGATCAGCATATGAAATGGCATACTTCCCCACCAAATAGTAATTATAAAGAGTTTTGCAGGTCCAAAATATGTTTATTTTCTTGTTACTATATTAGAGAAATAATGTTTATGTCCAAATAAACTGCAAGACTAAGAAACGAAACTTTGTTCTTTGAAAGCCTTGATGTGGGGAATATAAGAAGAGAATATTTAATCTATAACACAGTATAGATTGGGATTCTTTAGCCATGGGACAAAATGTGAGAATAAGGTTAAGCTAAATCCATTAGATATTCTCCAAGGATTGTGCTGAATAAAAAATGATGGACATTTAAATCTGTTTATAGTAAAGCAGATTTTAGGGATCAGTGATTACCTTTGAAGGTTCATCTGTTGAGATCCTGTTTGTAGGTCCCTCCTCATCTCAGGTTTAGAGGTTGTAGTAAGATTTGTTTGGCAAGCAACTAGAGCTAGATAAACCATGCCTTATCAAAGGCTGTGGGATCAAATGGACATTGTAGTTTAAGTTGTTGGACTCACATGAATCATTAACATTTAAAAATATCAGTGTTACAAGACTGATAATTCATACCTAGCCTATAGAGTTCAAGTGTAGCTTATTTCAAAGCAAATAAAGGTAAACAAAGGATCTGTTGATATCAGGTCATAGATCATAGACAGTTTTGGGAGGGATTTTGGACATCATCTGGCTCAAACTTCTGCCCTTTGCAGAAATCCATGATTTCAGCATCCCTGAGAGTTGAAGATTCATCCGCCGAACCTCAATTAAAGGAGAGTCCATCACTTCCCCAAAGGTAGTCTGTTTCACTATTAGTTATCTTTTTCCATTAGGATTTTTTTCTTGAAATCTGCTTCCTTATAATTTAAATCTAGTTTTCTTGCCTTGTCTTCTGGAAGATGACAGTCCATTAAATAAAGATCACCCAGCAGTCTTCACTTCTCCGTCCTAAGCACACACAAAATACCTCCAACCATTCCTTGTGAGTTTTTCTTTTCAGGCTCTTTATCATCTTGGTTGCTTCTTTTTTTTTTGACATCCTCCAGTGTGTTAATGCCTTCCAAACACGAATGCTCAAAATGGAAGGAAGGGAGACTATTCTAGGGCAGTATGATCAATGCAGAATAGAGAGGAACTGTGAGTTCTCCTGATTTTGACTCTATAGTTCTATAGATGCAGCCTAAGAATACATTTGCCAGTGATCTTTTACACTGTTGCCCAAATATGTTTCCCCAGTCTCTTACATTTTTCCTCCCAAATCTAAGACTTTGTGTTTGCCTCTGTTGAAATTCATCTTCCCAGTTTTTGTCAGATCATCCTGAGTTGTGATAGTGACTTTACAAGATGTTTGTCGTCCCCCCCCGTATTTGTCTCATTTGGAGATTTGATAATCATTTTTTCTAACTCCTAATCCAAGTCATTTATTAATATGTTGAACAGCACAGAGCCTAGGATGGAGCTCTGCAATACATCATTTCGTACTTCCCTCCTTCATACTTCCCATATTGACCTAGCATGCAAAGCAAGTTCAGGTCAGATGTGGGTGTTTGACTGTAATCTCTGCAATATCACTTGACATTCAGGATCTGCACTTCAATCAGTGAAATTGTGACTACTGTTGAGATGTTTGAATAGTGATTGATTGTGCCATCAATCAATGTGTTGACTCTTAGTAACCACATAGATTTTCTCCAGGATGATCTGTCCCTAACCTGGTCATTCAGGTCTCCCCATGGTACATGCATTTCCATTGTAATGAGCCCATCTATCTTGGTGCAGGTTGTCATCTTCTCTTTCCTTCCACTTTCCAGATACCTAGGTCTTTTCATGCTGTTTCCAATAATGATAATTTGAACTGGTCCTTTGTGCCTTGAATTAGACTCTGGGTTGATTGTTCAATGATAAATTTGTTTACTTTCTTAGCTATCCATGGAATTCTCAGGAGTCTTCTGCCCTAAAGCTATCAAAAAGCGCCAGTACTCTTTATATCCTGCTTCTTCAAAGTCCAGGTTTCACGTCCATAAGCGTCAGAGGGAATACCATTATTTGCACATGTGTGATCTATGTACAGTAGGGATAAGCACATTCCACAATCAGAGTATTTTTCCAAGGCTTTCATGGCTATTTTACCAAGTAATAGTCTCTGATGTATGTCTTGACTCCTGGTTCATTTACTGATCTTAAAAAGTAGAAGTTCTAAGGCTGGTTGCTGTACCTGTTCTTATTTATTTGGTCTTCTTTTTATAGTATGTAAAGAATGTCCCATTATTTAATTGTGTTCCTTGACTTTCACTTCTAGAACTTACAGATCATTGACATTTTCAGCTATTGGAGTGGTGTTTTCACAGCATAGATGTATCATTCTCCGATTTTAAAACCATGTATGACTTCTTCCAATCCAGCTTCCTTTAATACATACTCTGCATATAGGTTGAATAAAGATGGGGAGAGTGTCCAATCTTGTCTCATTTCTTTGCCAATCTACAGCTAGTCTGTTGATCATGTTCTGACGGTACTCTGGCTTCCCGGCTTGTATATAGGTTTCACACAAGGACAATGAGATATTTTGGGATTCTCATTTTTTAAAAAACAAATGCCATCCTTTGACATGATCAAGATAACCAAAAAACTTTCTATAATCAATGGAGCACAGACTGATTTATTTTGCGTTTAAATAGTAGGGCCTCCCAAATGGTATGAGGACTTCTGGGGAATATAAAATGATTGCAAGACCTGTGCTACCCTCCTCCTCTTTCATTAATTCTGCATTTCAGTATATTTGATATAAGATGATAACTGTTGTGTATAGATGAATATTTGCTTTATTTTCACAAAAGCTTTGGGAGTAGCTGTGCTGTTGCAAGCTTTACGACATTTTCCCGAAAGGCCCCCCAGAGGTTCTCTTTACATCAGATTTTTTTCTGGCACAGGTGCCTGATTGCCTCCCCAAGGTGCTTGATTGCCCTCACACTGCTTGTCTTCAATAGGGATTTGCCTTTATGTGCTATCTTTATTTGTAATCCTTCTTTGATGAACGATGGTAATTTAGCACCTACAAACTAGTGTTGGCTATAATCTGCATCTGGAATTTTTTTCAAGTATACCATTGAATCCTCTCTATCTGCACCCCCAACTTTTCAATCTCTGTTCTGACTGGAGCATGGCCAAATTGCTAATGACATTGCGTTATTCATTGAGATTGCTTAATGTTATGATACTTTTTATGTGAATTTAGATGCTTTGGAATATATTTTTTCTTGAGGTGTCTTCCTTTATGGAGTTTCTTTGATTATCAGGCTGAGTACTATTTCTTGTCTATACAAGTAGTCCTTGACTTACAACCGGTCACTTAGCAACCATTCAAAGTTACAACAGGCCTCACCAGGGCTATTATGGCTGCCCTAGACCTCCATAGTCATGTGATCATATTTCAAGCATTTGACAACTGGCCTGCATTTACTGCCTTTTGCAATGTCCCATGGTCACAGGACCACAATTTACAGCGTTTGCCATAAACTGGTATTTACTTATGGTTTCTGGGGGGAAAATATCCATTGTGGACAATGGAATCACTTAATAACTATGGCATTTGAGTAACAAACACTGCAAAAAAGATCATAAAATTGGGAGGGGTCATGTGGTGAACTGCATAATGACGAATATGACTTACCTACTATAATTCCAGGCTACAGTTATAGTCTAAGACAAGGACTAACTATATCTTTTTCTCCAAACTATTGCCATCCATATCTGCTAGACTGCAACTGCTGTTTTCCTCAGCAACTTGAAGGACATCTCAATGGGGCAAAGTCTTCATGATGTTTATTGCAATAATTAATAAACTGCATGACAGTGTGTGCTTTAGAAAATAAAATGAAACAATATGGACTTATAGCTTCTCCAAGTTTGTCCATTTTCCTCTTCTAAAGTGTGTTAGCCATATCTGTATGAATCATGAGATGCAAATGAAATGTGTCAGGTGTGTGCCTGAATTCCATGACCTATTATAAGTGATTCCTTCCATAGAAAATTTCAGAGGACAAAGGAACTGTTTTCTCATTTCCTCCCCTTTTAGGTAGTTGTCAGTGCAATCAATGGTCATTTTCTTATTTTTCTTTCAGATTTCCATCTGTTTCTGTCTATCTCAGTCTAGAAACTGATATAACTTGCACAAAGGAAAAAAAATAAAACGTGCTGTGCTTAACAGTTTCTGGAAATAAACAAGAAATGCAGCCTTATAGGCACATAAAGCCTTTAAATAAAATCAAGTACAACCCACAACAATAAGTCAGTCGCTAGTATTTAGAAACAATATTAATAGAAAGTATAAGATTAGAAATGCCAGAATGATGCTGAGGTCCTAAAGTAATGGGGAGCTGAAGAAGTCAAAGGCCAAGAAAAGAAAAGTGAGGTGATGCCAGTTAAGAAATATGGGCCAACAATAATTCCCTACACTATATTTAGCCTTATAGCCATCATTTCACATACACAAATGGCAGGTATCTGGTTAATTATATCACTTTGAATACAATTTATTTAATGGATATTCTCAAAACATCATCATTCTCCTCCACTGGTAGTTTCTATTAATACTGTCCCATCAAACAGATAGATGTTTATCACAGTTCAGAACCTTTACTTTTGATTTAAAAATTCTCCCATCTTTAAGATTACATTCCCTTGTTCCATTAATATAGGAAGAAAACAGGAAACCCAAAAAGCTTTCTGAATATATTTTCTTTTTTTTTAATTTTAGTATCTATCATTATGAATTAAATATATAATACATTGACTGCAACGTGGTGACCCGATTTATGGCCATCACAAATTATGGCCATATGGGCAGGCTCATTGTACAGCTACAAGGACTAACCTTAATGATATTGAACTGTACAGTATTTAATAATTTTTTTTTATTGCATCACGGATGAATTTTAATTTTCATCGTAGGGATACCTCTTTCTTTACTTTGGCCCCACCTAGAATTATGACCCCACATACGGTATTCCCATAAGCAGTTGTAGCTTTGAACCAAGGGAAGTTGTTCATCTGATTGAAGGTATTCCTGTGGTATATGCACAATCTTTTGAATGTAGGTAGGCATCCAGCACTCCTCCAATCACCTGATTTCTTTTTCAGATCAGAAAAACGGGGAGCAGTCTTAAAATTGGTTTCATCCAGGTCCTTTAACATTATAAAAATGCATTCTGTGAACAGTGGCTGATGCATTACTATTTTCATTGTTCTTCTGTGAGGGTGAGACATCATCTTGGCTTCACGAAAGGAATTTTCTCCTTTAGATCATTGGGAAGCGAGGGAGGGGCTGAATTTGTACATTGCTCAGTTTCTATGGAATTTTTCACAGCTACATTATTAGTTGAGTTTTCTCACAATCAAATTCTTGGATAGAATTACTAGAATAAGTATTTTTGGTTCTATTGCATCCTGAGCTGGTTGAGCTCAATTCATAAACATATCTTTGTTTTATAAACAAGGAGAAAGAAAAATATTTTTATCATTCAGTAATCTGAATACTGTGCTCATTAGTTTTTATTATAGTTCTTGCTTTTTCTATGTCTTAGAAGTGGAAAAGCTGGGTGGGAAAGAGACACAGGAAGTGTTGCCAAGGTTCCTTTTTGTAAGTCAGCATCATTTGTTGAAATCACAATCTCTTCTTTGCCTACCAGTTGTCTAAAGGACCACCTTTCCAAGTACTAAACCCACTCCATTACATCTGACAGAGAAGGTATGCTGTAGGTATTATTAGCTAGGGACATACATTTGGTGAATCCCAGGAGACTTGCCTTCTGTGCTGTGGTGCCCACCTTACGGAACATCCTTCTCCCTGAAATTAGATTGGCCTCATGCCTCTGATTTTTCCAAAAGGCCTTCAAGATCCAGTTATGCTACCAGACCTGGGTCACCCGAGGAACCAGAGATTTGTCTCAATGGTTTCATTGCCAAAGGGGCAATTTTTATTCTTCCTTCATCTATGGTTAATATTTTTGTTTTTATTTTGTTTATGGCTTTTTAGAGAAGGAAAGGAGGGAGGGGAGAGGGGGGAAGGGAGGAGAAAAGGGAGAGAGAGAGAATGAGATCAATGCAGCCAGAACAATGTATTACACCCTAGAATTATTGTAACAAGACACATTACATGCTGTGTTCACCTATCTTCCATTCATCCATGTTTTGGCTTAATTTAATATTAAGATAGTATCTAGGTTTTAGCGAGAAGTTAACTTAGTTTGGCTGATTTTATCTGGGCTAGGAAAAAAAGCATGATTAGTCTTTGGATGAGAGAGTTATGTTTGGAATAGAATCGGTGGCTTATGTCCACAACTACAGATCCCATTGTCTCTACTTATTGTGCTTAAAATGGCTGCATCCTATGATACAGCAAAGATTCTTATCTAGTTGTGCCATATCAAATGTCTAGGAAGCTTTGCAGACTTCAAACCTAGGGGATTGATAGTTGAACACCTCATCTCAAATTTCTTTAGTAGGGGCAGGAAAGCCATCATACTATTCAAGAATCAGAACAATGGCCACTGATCCTTGAGTTGATTATTAATCAATTAGCCAATAGCTTTTTACTCCAATATGCAGAGGGACCAACTTACCCAGACTATAAAGTGATCAGCCTAGCAGGTAGGCTGAGCCAGCCACCACCGTACCATCACAAATGAGCACTAATCCAACAGTTTGGTTGTTGTTGCTCAGTCACTCAGTCGTGTCTGATTCTTTGTGACCCCATGGACCACAGCACCTATGCCTCCCTGTCCTGCACTGCCTCCCAGAGTTTGCCCAAATTCACACCATCACATTTACAATGCTATCTAACCATCTCATCCTCTGCTGTCTCCTTCTCCTTTTGCCTTCAATCATATCCAGTAGCTAGGGTAGTTGCTGCTGCTGCTTCATCCATTTGAAATCAAATGCCTACTTTCTTGCCAAATAACTATGATGTTTATTGAAACCTTTCTTGCTTTGAGTCAGTTATGTACCTTCTTGAGATCTGAGGACTTCTCTATTGATTGAATCCTCGTTGATTCTTGATGAGTCTAATGACCAAGGGAGCTGTAAACTGTGCATCCTCCCTTCTCATTCAGGCTAGTCTTGATTTTTATGACTGCACAGCATACTTGAGAACTAACTTTGAGAATTCTGTCAGGTAGATAGCAGCCAGCTTTGAGATTTGCCATCTTCCTCAGAGTAAGTGTTCAGTTCAGGAGTGTGCTATATTAATTTCAGCTGTTGGTTCAAGATGTCAACTGAAATGAAGTAGCTAAATTGATCAGTTCAGAAAAACTAATCTGCTTGGGCAAGATTGGGGAAGTTTGTATATGAAGTGAAGATGCTATTATTTCATTTCACTCCCTTCATCCTTCCATTCCATCTATACGCTGAAGATTTCTGAAGCTAAGCCTATGCAGCTGGGTTTCAAGAGAATCTTGCTAACTATCCAAGACTGTGTAGAACCTACACATATACTGTGTAGAACCCAGCTATGACACATAAAGCTGCCACTGCATCAATAGAGCACTACAATAATTATGGGAAGAAGGGCATTTTGCCAACAGATGCTCTAGATATCCCAATCATGCTTGTCAGGAATTGAGGTGATTCCATCTCCCAGAGGTTCCAAAGCTACAGCAACTAGAGGTTCAGCAAAATTCAGACCTACAGAGCTGTATGGGGACATTTAGCTGTTCTTGTTACCTTGCAGATCTCGTTTTGCACTGGAAGGCAGGCTCTAATAGATTTTGGCATTACTGGCAACTTCATTAAATCATCTCTGTACACAAATGTACTCTTCTTACTCAGCCTGTCAACTCTCCTGATAGGGTTGAGATGATTTGTGGCCAACTGTCATGTTCAGGTCCTATCAAGGAGTGTCACTACAGCTCACCACCAGGAATCATCATGAGTTTCTTTTTCACCTTTCCCATCCATTCTTTAGTATTCCTAGGAATGGATTATCTTCAAGCACACAATCCACATATTCATTGGAAACACAGTGACATCGCCTTCAATACCTCCTCGATGCGAGACTCATCACTTGCAGAGGGGTGGGGATGTGAAACTCTAATCAAGTCACAAAAGAGGAATTAATCATCTTGCTTTCCAAATAATGTGGATTTCTTAGGGGAAGGAGAAATTCAGTTCTTGCTTTCCATTGATTCTGCAATTGTATAACCTTATTCCCAGAATTTAAATTCCCACATGGCATCCATACCCCAATGATTCTTATCAATAAATTATTTCAAACAGACCAGGTCTCGTTAAAGAACCTGATGTTGGAAATATTTGAAGATTGTATCTTCACCAACTCCTTTTCAAGAGAGCTTACAATGTCATTCATAGGACAGAAAGGCATGGATACCCCACAGAAATTGCCTGTCACTATAGGAAGTTTAAATATATAGCATTGGCCTTCAGATTTGCAAATAGTCCATCAAACGTTGAAAGATTTATGAATAGTATTTTTCATTATTTCCTGGATAAGTTCTCCCTAGTCCGTTTGGAGGATTTTTGTCAGCATTCTGGGAATCCTGCCTTCTTTAATGATCATGATGTTCACAACTCCTCGGTAAAAGCTTCTATATTATGCTGGAGAAATGTGACTTTAATCTGTCTGTCTAGGATATTATTTGGGACACTGTATTATATTTCCTCTGAAGGACTTCAGTGGGATCCGGTGAAAGTTCAGTCTATTTTATCTTGGGAGCTCCTATACTATCAGAGACATGTAACTTCTTTGGGATTTGACTGTGTTTAGTATAAATTCATTTCTGATTTGTCCACGTCACTGAGTTTCTGCAGGTCATTGACTCAGCTTGTCCAGAAGTGCGTCTCTTTCAGTGGGATTCCAAAGTCCAATGAGCCTTGCATTGCTCCAGCAGATACTCGCTTCTTAGCCTGTTATCCATCTTCTCAGTTTGGTTCACCACTGTATTATTCAGGCTGATTTCACCTTGGGAGCTGTACTTCAACAATCTACTCTGAGTTTCCAGGCAACTTGCTCCTTTGTGTATTTTTTTTTCTCAACAATTATTACCAGCTGAACAAAGTTAAGATAGTTTTAACTAGAAACTTTTAGCCATTGAAAAGGTCTGTCAAACCTAGATAGAAACACTTCACTACACTATGGTGTAGATGTTAGAAGAAATCACAGGAACCTAGAGTAACTACCGTTTTCTCACACAGTCATTCAACATCAGTCAGGTATGTTCACAACAGATTTCTGGAAGACCTGATTTTGGCCATTGGATGTCACCTGTGTCTGCCCATCATCCACAATTGGACAGAAAAGTTGGAAGACAAATGCCACCTTGCAATAACACATTTGCTGTATGTTAATTTTCAGCATGATACCTCGCCAGATATTTTATCCATAGCAGGGTACAGCTTAGTCCTTGACTTATGGCTGTAACTGAGACCAGAATTGCAATCATAAGTCATTTCATTCATAAGTCGAGACATCCTGTGACCAGACCCAATTTTTTGTCATTTTTTGCAGTGGTTATTAAGCAAATCAATTTTCCCCAATGGGCAGTTTTTGCCAGAAATTGGAAGTAAATGCCAGAAACCAGCAACAAATGTTGCAAATCCCAGTTACGTGATCACGGACTGCTGCAAATGACCATAAAGGGCAGCCAAAATGTGATTACATGACTGCGGAGGGTATGGCCATAATTACTTAGAAAAATAAATAGCTTTTGGGGAGTCCACCATAGCTATAAATGGTTATTAAGCAACTGATCGTAAGTTGAGAATGGCCTGTAAGAGGGACTAATTGCTCTAAATAGAGATAGGAGAAAGCACCTCTCTCTCCTCTCTTTCTGAATCTGCTTTCTGATTCCAAGTTGGTTTCTTGTCCTTCCAGAAATGCACAGGGGGAAAAGATAGAGGATGAAGAGGAAGATGTTGTAGGTGTCATAGTGGGACTTGCAGTAGAATTTCTCAGGGAAGTCATGATGGTTATTTCAACAGAGTTGCTTAACTCAAGACTGAGAAGCACAAGGTTAAATATCCTTGAAGGAAATAGGAAAGGCAAGAGAAAGAAGCTCTGTAATTAAATTGCTGCAGGGATGAAATGTGTCCACGCTTCATATTGATTAAAGTAGATCCTAGTATACCACAAGGATTGTAGCTGTGCTCCCAGGATTTGGGAGGCCTTGGCCAAGTCTGTGGGGGCATAGAATAAAATAATAAAAAAAACCATACATAGAATAAAATAATAAAAAACAAGATATAATGCACACTGATGATTTAACAAGCTAGAGGATGCCGTAGATCATGTTCTTCTCACCATTATCTTGGGTTCATGGTCTCTCCCATGTTGTATAGATTGTCACCATGTAACCTCTGCATAATTAAAATGCTCCATTGATTTTTTTCATAAAGATTTTAATGCTCTTCTTCCAAAAATATAAGGAAGTTGTGGCTCTCAGCCATATTTCATGGACATCCATCTCTTCAGATGGTATGTGTACAAATAATACAGACAGCATAAAGAAGGAAATACAGAGAAAGAGGAGATGGGAGAATGCGGGACAATGCTACATTTACATTGGGACAGCTCCAGCCAAATCAATCCAAGTCCCCAACTGACTTTCCCAAGGTTTTCAAAAGCCTTTTTTTTATTAAAAAAATGTTTCTTGAGCCTTGAAGGTGAATTATGGTTACTATTACGGCCACTCCTTCTGCACTAGCCCATGATGTATCTGCAGTATGAGCAATGTGAATCTTGAAGGCCACCTAAGGATCATTGCAGCAATGCTGGAGAAGGCCACTGAATGGTAGAAATGACAGTGTACTCTGTTGACCTTGGGAGAATGGTCAAGGGAAGCCTTGAATATGCTCCATTATTTGATATTGCTAGGGACTGTGAACTTAGGGGTTTTCAAGAGCATTTGAAAACCTGTCCTGGTATTATGTCCATGAATCATGAATTCCTAGCTTAAAATAACTATCTCAGGAAGGAAAGAAATATGATTTTTATTAAAAGCCTATTGGTGCCATCTAGCGTTCATC
>JANHZU010005011.1:74376-84437 GCA_032468055.1 Acrochordus granulatus | reverse complement strand
GGTGCCATCTAGCGTTCATCATCAAGATACTTTTATTCTGCCACTTAAGAGTGGAGGTGAGATCAGCGTTTACGATTCAGCAGGTACTTTCACCAACGCGGCACTCATTTCACCTGCCTTCCCATTATAACTGGCATATGTTTACCCTTGGGTATTCCTCATAAACTCATCATCGTTGAGTTATGATCTCTATTCTGGCCATTCCTTAACGTTAGAAAAATGTGCTTTGGTGGCAGTGATTTCTTCCTCAAACGAAAATCCATACGATGACCTATAATCTCATGTTTATAATTGTATATAAGATAATTAGTCTTCCACAATGTGGCAGTGCTCCACTGGCATTGAACTAGCCACAAGAGCAAAGGAATTCTGGGAAATTACAGTCCCAGTTTGGAATAAAGCTGTCACTTCTGCAGTGACTCAAGTGGTAGATTAGCTTCAAGGCTACACCCAGGGACCCATACACGTGGGATACTGCAGGTTAGATGCATATATAATCATTTTTCAGTTATGGTTTTTAGGATTCAGAGCAAATGTTGGATGGTGGCACTTGGAGAGTGCCTTCTCTGCCCTCGACCCTACTCTCTGAGACCTTCTCCCTTCAGAACTGAAGATGACCCCAACTCGGTTGGCCTTTTGTAAGGCTTTGAAGACCTGGTTTTGTGCCCAGGCCTGGGGTCCTGAGGGTGTGAAGGGCCCTGCTCCTGGCTATACTGATATCGACGATGACATTGTTATCTAGGCTGCCATACCTATTTAATTTGTATTAAAGGTAGTCCTCCTCAAGTGACCACAATTTGGGACCAAAATTTCCATTTCCATTTTTTTAAATTTTATTATACAAAACAAAAAGAGAGAGAAACAAAAAAATTACAAACATACATAGACATTCAACACAATGACTTCTGACTTTATTCGCAAATGGTGAATACAGAAAAAAACTCTTTAAAACAATCCTTGTTTTACTTTTGCGATGTAACTTCTACTGTTCCCGATGTTCTATAAATGCACCTGCTCATCGAAACCATAAGTCAAAATGTGACTTTTTTCCATGTCATGAAAATAATAAATGGCTTCCACTCTTTTCTAAACTTTCTCAATGTCCTCTCCTTGAAAATGGCTATCAATTTAGCCATTCCTGCTAGTTCCGTGAGCTTTACTAGCCACTCCTCAACAGTAGGTAGTGTCTGTTTTTTCCAGTGCTGGGCCAGAAGCAGTCTTGTGGCCCGTGTCATCTATGGGAGTAGTAAAAGTAGATGCCATGCGCTTTTTCTAAATTCATATCCATCATTCCTAACAGAAAAATGTCCAGTCTCATTTGAAAGTCCATTTTCAAGTTTTTTTGATGAGTTATATTCAATTTTAGACCAAAATTTCCATTGCTAAGCAAGGCATGAGTTGCACCCATGGTTGTTAAGTTAATTACTGCAGTTAAGTAAATCACCTATTTGTTAAGTGAAATTGGTTTTCCTGTTGACTTTGCTTGTTAGAGGCCAGCTGAGAAGGTCTCAAATGGCAATCACGTGCTTTGGGATGCTGCAAATTTTCTAAATGCACGCTGGTTGCCAAAGACCTGAATTTGGATCCCATGACCATGGGGATGCTGAGATAGTCATAAATGTGAGAACCGGGCATAAGTCCCTTTTTTCGATGCTGTTGTAAGTTCGAACAATCACTAAACAAACGGTTATAAGTCAAGGACTACCTGTATATCGTAATTGGTTTTAGTGGTTTTGTGATTGTTCACTGCCCTGAGTGACTTAAGATGGGGGGTTTTAGAAACTGAATTTATTTAAATAAAATGAGCAATGCATGCATTTTACATTCAATTGTTAGGAGTTTGCTGTTAAAGCTGCAAAAGACAGTTATGCACCCAAATTTCTTGCCCAACCCATAAACTGATATCCAAACTTAAGAGGTCAAAATGAGTGTTTTCAGTCTTAAAATACACTCAGGGAGTAATATTCATCGTACTTTTGTTAACAAACATTTCAGAATTGACAATGTGGCCATGACTGCATTTTGTTAAAAGAATGTGAGTCTGTGATGCCATCTCTTTGATCCTGGTTGTTTTATGTAGGCCTGGTCCACTAGATCTGTATTAATTATATTTTCCCTTGCTGATATGTAAGATGAAAACTTCAAAAACAAAAGCATGGTGAGAGGAACTTGCTGTAAGCAGCATTCTTCATTCCTCTTTGAGGCAAATAGAAATACAGGCACCACAGAAACTGCATGAGTGACATTCTAGTTTCAGATGTTTACTCGTTTATATTGTCATTATGTCACAGTAAATGCATACGTGCACATACTTGGCTGGGTTCAATTCAAGATCAAGTCTTGACTGCAAAATTATTTTTTCATACAATTCTCCCGTGACTGTTGTCTCACCTCATATCTTACCAGAATATCGTATTTCTTTTTCTCCTTTTGTCTAGTTTGCAGCACCCCTCCTGTCAATATGAAAGTGAAACTCGTTAACAGAACAGCCTTGTTGGTGAGCTGGAATCAACCGGAGATAATCTATCATCCACCCATTATGAACTATATGATTTCCTACAGCTGGAGTAAAAATGAAGATGAAAAAGAGAAGACATTCACTAAAGACAGCGACAAGGACTTGGTAAAGCTACAGCCACCAGACCGTTGCCATTCGTGTTCAGATAACCTCACTTTCCCTGTCCTCAGTTGAAATTCTGGATATGAAATGTCTGGGGGCTTGATTTAATCTTCAAATTTGCACCAAATTCCATTAACAGCATGGATAGCATTTAGGTCTGAACCCCCATTTCATGCGAAGAAGCCACCTAAATCTCATTCTTTCCATGGAGTATAGAGTGTAGAAGGAATTTTCAAAGAAATTGCCAATTGGGAACCCAGTTTAGATGGTTGTAGTAAGGGGTGTGTTTGTTCATACAAATTTTATTGTGTTTATCCTGGATGTCTATCTGAGAAAATTCCCTTGTAGCGAAGCTAGCAGTTTTAGAAAATACCCGGGCCTGTTCATGTTCACGAGTTTATTTACAGAGCTCAGTTGTCTTCGGCTAGGACCGCAAGGAATGGCTTTACGGGAAGCCTGTTCTTTGCCTTCTGAGCATACGTGATTGTGAAACTAAAACTTAACAAGAAACATCAGTGCGGTACATCGAGCTTGGAATATCAATCCTGAGACAAGCAACAATTTGTCCTTAAAATTCCACGTACGGGGAAGGAAAATGACACATTCCATTTTGTAAGGGCCCAGCTTATTATTAATCAAAGAAAGTCTCTGGAATAATGTAATCGGTAGTTATGCACATAAAAATAGAGCCACGGTGAGTTAAATTCCTGACGACCGTTGTCTTTTCTCCTTTGCAAACACAACTTCCTTGGGTGCCGTTCAATCAGTTATAGCATAATACGTTTCATATCCTTCCTTAGATTAAGGCTCTTTTATAGTTAATTTCCATTTATACTTTCAGTTTCCCCCTACTAGAAGTTGTTATCTGGGTCATATGAAGGAATCTAATGTTTTATGGAATCAGAAAGCAATCTTCCAGAAGGAGTCTAAAGTTAGGGCTTTATCGTCTTAAACTCGTCATCCTTTTTCCCTCTTAAAAGAGATGCTTCTGTTCCCTTTTAATTAGTCATAAGAACAGCCAACAGTCCTCATGAGAAATATCGAGTCACAAATGGAGGCACATTTTCCAAGGAGTATCAGTGGCCCGTTATCAATGTATTGGGTTTCTTAAGGATTGATTGCTTAGCTGTTATGAATGCTGCAATAATTGGAATTTAGAAGCCACGTTTTCCAGCCAGCTTCACTCTGTGGCCAACCCAAGTGGATGATGCTTTTATTTCAACTGGCTGTTTCAGCTGTTACGCCATGCATACTTCCTTTCCTGCCTCTCCCGTACGTTCTTTCCTAGGGATTACTCTCACGCTGTCTTGGAAAGAAAACAGAAAGTAGGGTGCAGGCATTTCTCAGCAAGGCCAAGAGAGTGGGAAAACCAGTCTCCCAAGCTGGTTAGACAGATGGGTAGACAGATCAGTCTTATTCCTGATCTAGCATGTGTTCTTTCTAGTGTATGTCCATTTGTAAATCTGTTTCATCCCATCTCTGCATTAATTTCAGTTTCTATTAACTCTCACAAATCTTGCATTTGAATATGCATTTTTTTTGCAAAGCTTGTATGCACAAAGGGTAATGTGCGTTTGAGTACATTACCTAAAACGCACACCTTAAATCCATGCTGAAGCATTTTTTTTTATGAATTGTACCATTCAGAGGACTATATAAAATCCAAAGAACGGTTTTGTTCTGCGATCTATGTATTAGAGCTTTCTTCCCCACTGAAATGTGAGGTTCTTATAAAAGGACCTGCAGTTCTTTTGCAGATAGCAGGTTAAAGGAATAACTAATTAAAGGTTAATTTCACATTTCTTTTGTTCAGCTCTGCCTTCTGACAGTGTAAAGTCCAAAGAAATCCTATAGGATCAGCCATGAGCATTAGCAGGGAGGAAACACAAATTGGTGTGTGCATCATGTTATCACTGTGACATCATTACACAAATGAGACAGCTGAACAGGTCTGTGACAGATGTCAGAACCGAAGTACCTAACCAAAGTATCTCATTTGTGAGATGATGTCATGAAGCATGTGCCAACATTTTGGTGTCTTTCTGACTTGTTATGGATGCCTGAGGGACCAGCTAAAATGATCTTTTGGTTTTTTCCAGCTGAAATAAACCATAACAACCCAGACAAGGATCACATTCAGTATGCTTGACATCATTTTGAGATTCTGCACTTTTTCAGGTTTTTCTTGTTAGCTTTTGGATCACAGAGGCAAACTATATTAACATTTATAATATATAAATTTTTATATATTAAAAATGCTTTGCATCAAATGATACATAGAGTCTTATATATAAAGTGTTAAGCTAGAAGCAAGGAGACCCAAGCTCCTGGTGATTTTGGTCCTTTACTCTCAGCATAACCTACCTCTATTGATATTGTTATGGGAATAAAATAGAAGGAGGGAACGTCATGTATGCCCTCTTGAGCTCCTGAATGAAAAGCAGAAAATAAATCTAATCAGCCTTCATGGCAAAGAAGTATAAATCCAGATCAGTCCCCCATATAGCTGTTTTTCTAACAGCAGTATCCAATTGTGTTTCTTCAAACATTTGTCAATACACTCTGGTCTCTGTAGCACTCTACAAGGAAACAGTCTGGTGGCCTTTCAGATGCTGCTAAATTAGAACTCCATCACTCACCATAGATGATGCTGGCTGGAGCTGCTAAGAATTGTGGTTGAGCATCTTCTGGTGGGGAAGAGAAATTTGGAATGTGATGCCGCTATGCATGTCTCCTATAGGTATGCAGTAGTCAGATGTAAAGGTTTCGGATCTCAAAGGGCATCTACCTTCTCTGAACCATTTTTTTCCCTCACAGTACCTACAAGGCCTCAGGAAAATACCAACTTGAGTTCAACAAGCATTAAGGAAGGAGTGACAGAGAGGTTGCACCCTCTCACCATCTCTGTAATGCCCCTTGATTTCAAATGCATATTTTCCTGAGCACACACACACCTACCATGCAAATCCAAGATAAAGTATGAATCCTTCAAGGAATACTTATTGTGCCTATATGTGCCTATAAGCACATGGAGGCCGCCCATGCCAGATCCATGGTGGTTTTGCCAGTTTCAGATACTGCCAGTACAGATAGTGCTATTAAGTACTGCACATCTCTACTATCTTCCAATAAAGATCTGACTGGTATCCAAATTCTTCATGTAGGAATGTATATGGGAATGGCCATTTGCTACTGCCTCTTCCTTCATCAGCAGGAAGAGTAATACAGTCAAATCTGGCTTGAATCATTATTCTAATTATTTTATCTCCAGTTTCATTCAGGATTATTGCTTATTTTACAAAAAGGGTAACATTTCTTCCTGCCCAGAGTGTTATATGGCATGGATTTTCTATATCCTTTGGCGCTATTCCTTTACTGCACTTCTTCTCTATTCAAATAAACTTGCCATTCCCGTAAAATGTATTCTAAGTGTTATTTATGTTTTACAGACTGATCATTCAGCATCCTGTTGGGAGGGACAAAACTGAATAACGTCTGTTTTTTTTAAACAGAAAGCCATCATTAGCCATGTCTCACCTGACATCCTTTATCTGTTCAGAGTTCAAGCAGTTTGCCGAAATGACATGCGCAGTGATTTTAGCCAGACAATGCTCTTTCAAGGTAACACCATCCAAATTTCCTGTACCTTTGTAACGTTCTCTCAGCCCACTAAAGTTTATAGGAAAAAATAAGTTCGCAAACAACTGGAGGGCAGTTGGAAACTGTGCTTACTTCCAACTGTGCTCACATGTACTCAAGGGAAGTAGAAACATAGCTTAAAAGAGACAACTTTGCTTATTTCATACATAGTATCATGAGCTCCCAAGACACTGAATTTCCTTCTAAGCTTGGGGCCCCAGTGCTAGTGAAACAGGAGTGAGCAGTAATCGTTGTTGTTGGCTGTCCATGTGCACTGAGAACTTGGAGGCGGAGTACATTTGCAGCCATGGTTCTTCCCATGGTTCTGGATATATGATATATATGACATAAAGATATATGTTTACAATAAATTATCTGTATGCTTGAAGATCTTCTCAGAAGGGAGGAATTCTTTCCTACCCTGTCCCTAAGCTGTATCTATATCCATCCTCTTGCAGGCCATACCAGTAAGTTAAATACCGTCAGCTATAGTAGCCTTTTTATAGCTCAGTGTCACTGAGGACTCAGGGTATCGTCGATGCTACATGAATTCTAATAAGCACAGCGTCAGATCCAAGAAGCATCGAACTTCTAATTCCCCAGTAGATTTATAGAGGGGTATGTAACCATCTTGAAAAAGTGCTCCTGGAAGCCAGGATTTTCTTACATGTATGAAGCTGAAAAGTAGAAATTTATTTATTTATTAAATTTGTATGCCGCCAAAATCCGAAGACTCTCAGCGGCTAACAACAATAAAAACAACACAATTAAAAACATTAAAATAAAATAAACCCATTATTTATCAGAGAAGATTCCACGTATGCATTGAAATACCTTGGTGTACGTGGAGATTTTTGGATCCTGGCTAACAGTCCCCAAAACAATGAACAAGATTAAACTTCGCACAGATAGAAAGAGCACTCTAGTTATTTGTAGGGCCACTCGTTACCTCTCAAGCCAATTTGCTTTGCAAGATTTATCATACAAATATAATGGAAGGGAACCTCATTGAAGAAAGACCAGTGTAACAAATAAATACATTCTGATTTTCTTATTTGTTTTATGTTACTGAAGAAAGCAGATTGCAGGATTGATGCTCCAACTATTCTGTTACCCAGGACGTGAATAGCTTGATGGATTTTTGTCACATACCAAGTCTATCTAAGTAGTGTAATAGATTTGAAATAAATGAGCCTGTCAGGCTGAAAAATAGGGAAATGCTAGCTTGGAAGGGAAACAAAGGGTTCCTTTGGTACAGGATTTAATCAATTAATTTTTATTTCCTTTAGACTTTCTTCCATGTTTAGAATGCACTGCAAGGGATTTCTCAGCCCCATTTTTAATGGGACTGGTAGTAATCTATATATAACATAACTAGTTTCATTGAGAATTAAAGTATTTAAATCAGGAAGGATAATTTATTGATTTCATGGGATCTATAATACTGCAGCCATGGGTTATAAGTGTGCTTGCATTGAAGATCCAAAGTAAAGTTTTCTTTTTTGTCAATATCGGTTGTTCAGTTTTAATTCCAGACACGTTGTAGTTACCGAAAACCTGTAATTATTGTTGCCTCTCAGTAGCCTATTTATGTATTGATTTTGTTTGATAAATTATGTAAAAACACAGTTATAATTTTTTCTTTATAGTTTTATCATTTATAAATTATATTTTATAATTTTATTTTGTTTCATATGGAAACCTTTGATGTAATAAACCACTCATTATATTGTGAGCTTCAAAGGGTAGCATCTTATGTCTGTTCACGTAGCCTGCTTAGTTTAGCAAGTAGCACTGCACTAAATTCATTAAGATTGATTTCATGGCACTTATCAAAAATTGTGTGTGGGTTTTGTATACTTAATTGGCATTCAGATTTAAATAGTGAGACATCAGTTTATTTTAAAGCTGATTTCCCCAATCTATAAGCCTCTTAATCTGTGGGGAATACAGTTTCCAAAATTCCCAACATACCTTTGGGTTGGGAAAGTCTGCTCTGGAAATCATATGCTAGCAAAGAAGACATTTGACAGAAATACTTGTTGTTGAGTCACTAAATTGTGTCTGATTCTTCGTGACCCCATGGACTGAAGCATGCCAGGCCTCCCTGTTCTCCATTGTCTCACAGAGTTTACTCAAATACAAGTTCATTGTATCGATGATGCTATCTAACCATCTCATCCTCTGCCATCCCTTTCTCCTTTTGCCTTAAATCTTTCCCACCATCATACTCTTCTCCAGTGAGTCCTCCCTGCGCATTATGTGGCCAAAGTACTTGAGCTTCAGCTTCAGTATCTGTCCTTCCAGTGAACAATCAGGGTTGATTTCCAGTAGGATTGACTGCTTTGATCTCCTTGCAGTCCAAGGGAATCTCAAGAGTACCCCAATTTAAAGACATCATTTCTTCAGTGTTCAACCTTCCTTATCATCCGACTCTCACAGCCATACATTACTACTGAGAAAACCACAGCTTTGACTATATGGATCTTTGTCAGCAAGATGATGTCTGTGCTTTTTAATATCCTGTCTGGGTTTGCCATAGCTTTCCTCCCAAGGAGCAAGCATTTTTTAATTTCATGGCTGCAGCAACCATCTGCAGTGATCTTGGAGACCAAGAAAATAAAATCTGTCAGTGCTTCCATTTCTTCCATTTTTGTCTGCCAAGAAGTGATGGGACCAGATGCCATGATCTTAGTTTTTTCACGTTGAATTTCAAGCCAGCTTTTGTAGCCTCCTGTTTCACCTTCATCAAGAGGCTCTTTAGTTCCTCTTCACTTTCTGCCATCAGAGTGGTATTGTCTGCATATCTGAGGTTGTTGATATTTCTCCCAGCAAACTTAATTCTGGTTTGTGATTCACCCAGCCAGGCATTTTGCATGATGTGCTCTGCATATAAGCTAAATAAGCAGGATGACAACTCCTTTCCCAATCCATCATTCCATGTCCGGTTCTACCTATTGTTTCTTGACCAGCATACAGGTTTCTCAAGGGAGATGTAAGGTGGTCTGGTACTCCCATCTCTTAGAATTTGCCACATTTGGTCATGATCCACATAATCAAAACTTTAGCGTTGTCAATGATACAGAAGTAGATGTTTTTCTGGAATTCCCTCGCTTTTTCCATGATCCAGCAAATGTTGGCAATTTGATCTTTGGTTCCTCTGCCTCTTCAAAACCCAGTTTGTACATCTGGTAGTTCTTGATTCACATACTGCTGAAGCTTCGCTTGCAGTATTTTGAACATAACCTTGCTAACGTGTGAAATGGGTGCAGTTGTAGGGTGGTTTGAACATTTTTGGCTTTGTCCTTCTTTGGGATTAGAATGTAAACATTTTCCAAATTTGCTGGCATATTGAGTGCAGCACTTCAACAGCATCATCTTTTAGGATTTTAAATAGTTCAACTGCAACAATGTCACCTCTGCTAGCTTTGTTTTTAGTATTTCTTCCTAAGGCCCACTTGATTTCACATTCCAGGATGACCAGCTCCAGGTCAGTGACTACACCATCATGGTTATCAGGAATATGTATTCTTGTATTCTTCTTTGTATTCTTGCCACTTTTTCTTAATCTTTTCTGCTTCTGTTAGGTCCCTATCATTTTTGTCCTTTGTCATGTCTATTTTTGCATGAAAAGTTCCCTTGATATCTCCATTTTCTTGAAGAGATTGCCAATCTTTTTCTATCTGTTGTTTTCCTCTATTTCTTTGCATTGTTCATTTAAGAAGACCTTGTCTGTGAAGACTCTCACTCGTCCAGGGTAATTGCATCGCAACAAAAGTTTAAAAAACAGGCATCTGGATTG
>JANHZU010005011.1:48781-74276 GCA_032468055.1 Acrochordus granulatus | reverse complement strand
ATAGCATCAGACTTTCCTTCCACCTCCAGACACATCCACAGTTGAGTGTCCTTTTGGCTTTGGCCCATGCTCTTTCCTCCTTCTGGAGCTACTTGTGATTGCCCTGCTCTTCCCCAGGAGCATATTGAACATCTTCCAATCTGAGGGGCTCGTCTTCTGTCATCATATCTTTAGCCTTTTGATAATTTCTGTGGAGTTTTCTTCGAGAGGGATGTCATTTCCTTCTTCAGTGGATCAGGTTTTGTCAGAAATACAAGAGGATAGAATTAATAGGAAGGTGACTTGGTTGAAGATGAAAGTCCAGTTGCGTGAATTTATGAATTTTATAAAAGTAACTATGGAAAAAGTGAACATTTTTTTTAAAAATTCACAGATCAGTTAAGAATAATTTAACTGTGCTGCTGATATACTATGTCTGTTAATATTTTTATTATTAAAATTTTTATTTTTATTGATTGCTTGATTGATTTTATTTCATTTTTCACTTTTTTAAAACCAATTTTAAAGTACTTCTTTGTCTTAGATTCTGAATTAATGCTTGGCAAACACTTCATGGTTTTATAACCAAACCTTTTTCTCTCTTCCCCTCTCTCCCTCCAGATAACACAACTCGAATTTTTGAGGGGACCAGAATAGTAAAAACAGGAGTGGTAAGTGCGATTATTCACTAAGGTGATTATTAAGCATTTGTAACACCTTCTCCAGCAGGTGGCGGGAGAGCATAATAAATAAATGCGGCATCCAGATTGCGATTCAGAAGTTCCAAATTTTTTCATTGGGTATTTATGTATTGATTTATTAAATCTATATGGCCGTTCTCAGCTGTCTTTCAACACCTTGGTTGGTTCGGATTACGTGAGCAAAATCACACACGCTGGAATGGTTGCAGCGTGAGTAGTAAATTCATTAAAGTTTTATAAAATAGTCCGGAAGCCAAAGATTGCCCCCTGAAGAACATCGTACTATGTTCAGATAACTCTGCGGAGTAAATTAGCAGGCAGGCAAAAGTAGTGGCTAATTTTGTTCAGTCCTGTTCGGAGCCCACAACGAGGCTCAGCTCTTGTGACCGAAATACGTGACGCGTCTTGTCCAACCTCGTGTCCTTCTGACGCGCCGTTCCCCGTCACCCCTGCCTCGCCCAGCTAGGAACCGGACGCTCTCGCCTCGCAGCCATCTCAAGGCTTCTTCACCTTTCACCGAAGGAAGCAGAATCTTACATTCAATATTCCTTCTTATGTTATTCAGAGAGGAGGATTTGGCTTGAGGAGAAGATAACCCAATAGCAGGAACCTCAGGAGAATGGGTGTGGGTGCACATGTGCGGATTCATCACTCGCATTTAAGTGTAAAGCGTGTCCACAGCGTTCCGCAGCGAAGTTCCTTCCTCATCGGATCGATCCTTCCCGTTGCCGTTTGGCTTCGAGTTATTTATTCTGTAAATTCTGCAGCAGAAGATGGAGAAAATCTGGCCCTTAAATGTGTATTAATTTGTGCGAAGATTAGCTTCAGCGTCTCTTTAGCCCTGGTTTGGTTCCGATGTTCCCGCAAGGCCATCATTTCGCTGTCCACTCTGAAATATAATCGGGTGGCAGGCTTCCACGGGACTTACCGTGGCCTCATTTCATCGCTTTTATAAACTCGGTTAAGATGGGCAAAGCATCGTAAAAAGACGGACCTTTTCTCACTAAGCTACGTTTACGCCATGATTAGGGACACTGGAATCTCTTAAGATTAATTTAAAGGAAATAACTTGAAGGTTTGAATTCATCCCAAACTGCCAGTATTGATGCTGTAAATGTATGCAACTCGTGGCCAAGTCGGTATTTCATCGTGAATGGATAACACTGTGCAAGGCAAAAGCATAGGACAGACTTCCCCTTTCTGGTGCAGGTAGTCCTCGCCTTATGACCATGATGAAAATTCATCGTTCAGCGAGGCATCGTATGACTGCACCCAATTTTGTTGCCTTTTTGCCCTGATTGTTAAGCAAATCACCGGGATCATTAAGCAAGAGATCACTTCACCGTGACTTGTGACCTACCAGCTTTCCTTTTGACTTTGCTTGTCGGAAGCTGTCTAGGAACATCCCAGCTGGCAGCCACGTGACTGTTTACCCATGAGCCAGTTGCTAAAATCACATGATTGCGGTGACACCGCAATGGTCCTAAGGGTGAAAAGATTGCAAGTCATTTTTTTCAGAGCCACTGTGACTTCACACTGCCACTAAATGAACGGTCGTAAGTTGAGGACTACCTACAATGGGGCTAGAGTGGTCAGGGTATCTGACAGTCTAGCACCAAGTATAACTAAAGATAATTTTTAATTTGAAGTTTCACTGCTGCAACATATACTTAGGCCACCAACCATTTTGTTGTTTTAGCAAAGTTTTAATGGTGATCCATAATTATTTTTCAGTCTCTGCATTAAGATTCAAACAGAAAATACTGGAAATATGCATACAAAATTTAAACAAACACAATGTTTAGAACAAAATTGCTTCTTCAAGCAAAAGTGAGTACTGCATATTTGCCACTTTAGCCTATGGAAGCTGTTTTTTCTGCTTTTTTCTGTTTTTGAATCCTGCATACAAATTTCCTATATTTTTTGGGTGTATTCTAACAAAGAGTTTGAGACATAAGAATATGTCATTATGCCATTGCTAACACAACAAATCTTATAGTGGCCTAAGACTTTTGCACAGTACTGTATAAATAATTTATTTGAAAGTTATAGTAGCACTGATCTATTGATGAAATCCATTTAGGGATCCATTACAGTTCATGTCAATGATATTGGCAATAACAAAGTTAATGAATTAATGTTTTAACATTTTCTTTCCCCTCTTTCTTTTATTTATTTTTTAAAATCCTGCCAACATGCCACTCTTTTAAAATGTCAAGGTTTTTTTAATAAATTGCAGTATATTAAACAACAACAATAATAATAAAGAACATGTTGCCACTATTTTAATTTGATAGTATAATTATACCATTTCCTATTTTGGAGCTGTGTCGATTTCCTATAGATAATCTGACTCTTCTTTAATTGGAAGGTATACACCAAAATATTTCAGTGAGATCAATGAAGACTCAAGGCAACTTGAGACTTGCTGAAGAAGACTCTTAAACTATTAACATTATAAACTGTATATCTTTGAAGGAGCCATTTATCCAATTACTGTATAGTAAAACTACTTGTTCAGGAAAAAGAGAATAATGGAATCAATCCATCTGGTGCATATGTCGATGAAGATTCTCAGTCATCCAGGTAGAGGTTTCTGGAGGGTGAGTTATGGCAACTGGACTTCTTTTCTTGCTGGTTCGAAACATTTTGCTGCTTATCCAAGTAGCTTCTTCAGTCTGAGGAAAAAAATGGGTTCGGGGACCCCATATATGTCCTCTACGCTGGTTTCATTTCTCACTTAACCTGAATAGGGTTAGGATTAAGTTCCTATTGTCTCGTTAGGTGGACAGTAGGAAATGTGAGTCAGCAGAACATTGTTGGGAGGTGAAGGTCCAACTCATAAATCCCTTACTCATCCTCAAGGGGGTTAAGAGTGGCCTCCCTGGTGAACTTATGGCAATGAAGACCACTTCGCAAATTCACCAGGGAGGCCACCCTTAACGACCCACCTTGGGGGAAAAAGGATTTAGAAGGTGCAACATTTACATCCCAACGACTCCCTGCCTACTCACATCTCCTATTGTCCACCTAATGAGCCCATTTAGGTTAGGCGAGAAATGCAGCCACCCTGGAAGACATATATGGGGTCCCCTAACCAACTTTTTCTCAGACTGAAGAAGCTGCTTGGATAAGCAGTGAACCATTCCCATCCCACAGGAAAAGAAGTCCAGTTGCCATGATTCAACCTCCAGACATCCGATGCACACTTTATAAACAAATTTCACAAACCGGAACACAAGCGGAAAACCACCCAGAGACACAGAAGACAATGCAATGCTGTGTAATTTACAAGTTGCTCAGATTTGGCAAAAGGTATTCAGGCACGATCAGTCTGAAATTGTGTTCCTAGCTCCCATATGGAAGAAGATGTTTTCCATAAATGGCTGGATCCTAGTTGCACTGTTCAAAATACGTTCTTCTGACTTATCTAGGCTGAAATTCTGGCCAGCCCCACTGAATGCGATGGGTCCTCATTTTAAGAGTAAATATGCTTTGGATTGTGTTGTGTTCTAGATTAAAGTAATTGTATCCGTGATTGGACAGCAGAAGGGCCTCTTTCAGACACAATCAACTGTTTTATGTCTTCTGTGCTGTTTGTCTTGTGAATTTTGTATTGCTGCCAGCTAGCTTTAACTACAATTGTTGAAATATACTTGTCTTATTTAAACAGAATAATGGGCAGAATGGAGTGGTTGGAAAGAAAAAGAGAACAAAAGGAAAAAAGAGCCGAGGTAGAATGTCAGGTACCTCTACTGATGCTCTTTCTGCTGTGTTTTCTTCTCTTGTTCCCCCTGGTGATTTCTTCAAGCCGACAGCGTCTCCAGCACCTTCGGCCGACATGGCTCCTATCAGTTCTGGGTCTTCTACTTGGACTTCCTCAGGCCTCCCCTTTTCTTTTGTCTCGATGGCAACTGGGATGGGGCCTTCTTCTAGTGGGAGCCAGGCCACGGTGGCTTCAGTGGTCACCAGCACCTTACTGGCTGGCTTAGGATTTAGTAGCAGTGGTATTTCTTCTTTTCCTAGTACTGTGTGGCCAACTCGGCTGCCGACCTCTGCCTCTGCTAATAAGCAGTCGGTCCGGCCGGTGGTGGCCACCACCGAGGCATTGTCTTCTCCAGGACCAGACAATGATTCTACTCTCACAAAAGACAATGAAGGAGCAGAGGATGGAGAGAAAGATGAAAAAAGTGAAAGTGAGGATGGCGAAAGGGAGCATGAAGAAGAGAGAGAAAAGGACTCTGAAAAGAAAGAAAAAAGTGATATGACTGAAGCTGCTGAAATTCAAGATAATAGCGAAGCTACAAACACCACTCTTGCTCCCAACAGGACTATGGAGGAGGGAGGAAATGAAACTATATCTGATCATGAGCAAAGCCAAAACATTGTTCCAACAGGTAGGACTCCTGAAAGAGGAGAAGGAATTACAGGAATAGACACTCAGTTCAATACAGTCAGTTCCACCCAAGTGCCGACACTATTCATAAATGAACAATATACTGGTGAGATTCCAAGAAGACCAGAAACAGCATCAACGCCTCTACCAAAAGATAACAGATTTATTACTATTAATCCAGGTGAGTTATTTTTGTGGGAGTGGGTTCAATTGTTTAATCATTAAAATTAACAAAAAAAAACCACCTATGCTTTTCAACCGTTACCTGTCTGGGGGTTCATATTTTTTATCATACCTCTCATAAAATATAGACACCTATTTCATATTTTGTAACAGAAACCAATTTCCATACTGTATTCCAAGCAATTCATTTTTATTTTACAAATGAATTGATCAAGAAAAAGAGTAATTAGAAGAAAAATAATAAAGGTAACTCATGTATTTGCTGATCAGAAAGCTCCACAGCTTGGTATGTTTCTTCATTTTCTCCTAATAAGGTATTTATACACCTTATTTGAGGTTTGCTCTTGAATTTATTGTGTCATTGATATATGGTTATTTCTATGAGATGCAAAAATTATTTTCACAAAACAGTCTTCATTGTAGTAATTTGTCTCAATTATTACTAAATACACATTTAAGCTTTTAGAATAACGACAGGTAACATACTGCCATAAAGAAAACAGTGAAATAGTTCAAATAGAACAGAGGTGGACAGAACAGGCCTAATAAATAAATAAGAAGCTACTAAAGGAGTAAAGGCCATCCTTTGAATACTAGAATCCAAATTAAAAGGACAAGCAGACCAGTGAATGCAATGAAATGAAAAAATATAGCTAGATTAGAATAAATGGAAAACTTATAATTAAAAGAAGAAAGACTTCCAAACACACAGTAAGACTGACAGAAGAGAATATTTGTAGCTCAGGGTTGAACTGTGGAGTCAGTGCTCTTAGTGCTCTCTGAGCTTGGTTGTTTCCTGCAGACATTTCATTGCCAAACTAGGTAACATCATCAGTGCTCAGTAAGACTATTGGACAGTAAGACTACTGGACCACCACATTGGAAGAGGCAGGCACATTCATGGATGGGAGGATAAATGTGTTCTCATCGTTCGTCTAAACAAGCAACTATATAGGAAAAAGGTCTAACACATGAGCTCTTCTTCTTGGATGATGAATTGCAATGATGCTTTTTAAAGCAGCCACAAAAATGGTTTTGAAGGAAGTTCATGGATTTAAAGAAGGGCAAGTCAAGGGGAACAGATGGTCTTCTAAAAGCATTCGTACATGAAAATGGCTTATGGACCTTGGCATCCAAGCGCCTTCTCCTGAGTCTTATTCATAGACAAACACAGCCCTTTAATTCCAGATAAAATCATATAATCTGGAACGCTTGGCTGATTATTAAAAACCAAAAGTGAATATGGTTAGTAAGGAACGATTCCAGGGAAGAGTTTATGTAATTTTGATTCTGTAGAGTAAGGGTGTCCAACCTTGGCGACTTTAAGATGCGTGGACTTCAGCTCCCAGAATTCTTCTGCCAGTAATAGCTCCTAGCATTCCTCAGCCAGCATAGCTGGGAATTCTGGGAGATGAAGTCCACATATCTTAAAGTTGCCAAGGTTGGATAGGCCTGCTGTAGAATATGGTGAAGAATACCTATTGAATTCTTAGTAATAATTAACTAAAACCATACCTGAGATCTACGGATGAAATGACGTCAACCAAGAATATCTGAAAGGAGTATTTGTGCACCCAAATTGCAACCTATTTTTGTCACTCTGGATGAAGGTTGTAATGAATGTAAAAAAAATTGCTTTACCGCTAATAAACCTGAAGAGGGAAAAGTAGGTTGTTTTGTGATGAACTGGTACAAATATTGCTGTTACTTCTCCTTGTTGGACTTTCTGCTTATAGCTGGAAAAGTACAAGCTATATAATTATATCGGGGTTCTCCAACATGGTCAGTAGTGATCGATCCGCAAGGGTCAATGGGGGAAATATTATTATTAACGTAGTGTTTATTCAATTATTTTCATATAATAAATGTTGGAGGTCAATGAACAATGTGAAACTTCATGAAGTTTGGGTCCTCCTTTTTTAGATGATTGAGAGTGCTGAGATTCATACATTGAGTAGTGTCCAGCATTAAAGAATGTAAAGTATGTGAAGCTCATTATACCACATTATAGCCACAGCTCCCGAAGACATAAGCATGCTTACCATCCTGAGTTTAAGGTGATGTCCTCCGAAAGGAAAGAAGACAGGATGGGAAGAAGTGCACCCAAAATCCTACATTTAGCACTGGTACCAGGTGAAAACTTCATCTTTCTGTTGAGTTAACAAAGTGCAGGTAGTCCTCAACTTCGGGACCAGAATTTCTGTTGATAATTAAGGCAGTTTTTAAATGAGCTGTGCCTGATTTTATTACCTTTTTTGCCAGGATTATTAAGCGATTCACTGAAGTAACATGGTGGTCATGCGGTGATTAAGCAGATCTGGCTTTCCCCATGGACTCTGCTTGGCAGAAACTGGCAGGGAAGGTCGCCAATTGTGATCACATGATCCTGGGATGCTCCAGCCATTGTAAATGCATCCTAGTTGCCAAGCACCAAAATTTTGCTCACATGGCTGTGGGGTTGCTGCGACAGTCCTAAGTGCGAGGACTGGATGTAAGTCACTTTTTCAGTGCTGTTGTAACTTTGAACGATCCCTGAATGAATGGCTATGAGTCGAAGACTACCTATACATTTTAAACAATGCCTGACACATAGCACATACAGTCTGGTTGTCTTTATGAAAAACTATCACTATCTTACCACTCTTATTTTTGGAAGGTTCCTAAATCTTTAAATCTTAGGATCTGCTGTGAGATCATCATCGTTTGCCTAGGAAGTCATGGGTTTCAGTAGATCAATGAGGCAGCAATGAGCTCCCGGGCTGAATGGCTAGGGTCTACCCTACTCAGATTTCAGTATAGTATTTAAAATGCAGCAGTACAATGTTTAAAATAAGCTGGAGGTTGTGCAAAAAAACCTTTGGAAATAACCTCATTAGGATAATTAAGCATCTGTGCATGGAGGGGGTCCCCCTCTTTCTCCATATGTGGCAAGATTGATTAAGTTATTGTTTCCTGTCATTCTTGAATATTTTTGCACTGCAGCTTGTCGATGCCAGTTTGCATGTAGGTAAACAAAAGAATCAGACCAGATTTTGCCGGCAGATTGTGTACACATAATAGGAGAAAGGATGCCAGTCGAAACAGGAAAAATGCACTAAGGTGTACAGGGGAACGACAGCCGTCAATGATGGACGAGAACTTGCCTTCTAGCTTCCTCTCGTGTTACAGTGGGAATTCGGTGTTTGCAGGCTTGTAAGAAGAAGTATCTGGCATTAAGTTAGTGGAAGCCACCAACTTTGATCTGTTTTACTTTTTATTATTAATTAGGATGCAGAATGCCATCTTTCGAAGAGGGGTCTTTGGAAAAATGGGTCTCCTTGGCTGGATTTTGGATCCTAACAATCTCTCATGGCATGCCTTTTGTCTTCATTCTTACGGAATTAAGCTTATTGACTACTCTTTTATGTTTTGGGGGTAATTAGATATGACTCAGAGGGAGTTTTATTCAGAGGGATATTTTTCGTCATGGTGCTTTTCTGCATTGATCAAGTGCTCTGCCAAGTGCTGTTCGGATACAGAATGAATTCGTGTTTGACCCTATGCGGGGTTAGATTAGTATTGTTCTCTAACGTCGTTCTGATATTTGTCCATCATGCTGGGGCATCTTCATTGGTCCTCAATAATTCTCTTCACTGAGATCCACAATGGGTGAAAACTTTTTTCAAAACTAAGAATCAACTTTTCTTAGGGCCCTACTAGCCATGGAAAAGTCACTAATTTCACTTTGTTGACAAATGGTGGTCAAAGTTTTGGTGGTGATGCTTGGTAGAATGCTCTTGAGGCAAAAACATTCTCTCTCTCCTCTCTGTATGTGTGTATGTAAGCTTGGTGTGTCTACACATGCATACATACGTATATTCATTCTTTTCCATTTTCTTCCTGGGATGGATTCCAAGCCAAAAAAAGGCAAACTGAATTAATGTAGCGATGACATATGCCATCAAAAAATGTTTTCATTCCTTAACAAAACTGGAGTTTCCTCACCCTTAAAAAAATGGGCAAAGTTACAAAAAAAATGTACAGGATATTTATTGCCTCTGAGTTGAAAATTAAAACGGCTAGGCTTTTATTAACATTTGGTTGTTGGAATGCAAAGAACTCGAAACATGTATGCTTTTCTGTATATTTTACACATGTTTTTAATATCCTATAAAAGGCAGCTTTTGTATAGAATTTTCAATGCTGGAACCCGGTTGATCCCCCAGGGGTACGTCCAGCAATTGTTCCAGGAATTGTTTTAAAATACTAAAGTTACTCCAGCATATTAGATAGCAAACAAATAAGTAAATAAATGTCTTTTAAATGAGAATTGATGAAACTGAATATAATCTTTTGTTTCCATCAAACGGAATATTCCCAAGGCTATTTTTAAATATATATTTAATCATTTAAACTCAGCTATTTAGCAGAAGGTGGAAATATATTGAATGGCTCATGAATTTCCAACACTTTTTTCCTGCACATCCATATTTGAAACATATATTTCATTTTATTGAGTGAAACTGTAGAATGAATGTATTCGTGATTACAGTGGTTGCCACACAAGACATTGGACACACTTCAGAATTCAGGCTAAAAGAGCAATGTTGCTATATTTTTATAATTCAAAACCCATAAATGTTTGATTATAAAATAAGAGGATTTGTTTGAAAAAAAACTACTCATAGCTTTTCATAGCCTTAATCAAAATAGCTCTTTTTAATGACTGGATACATCATTTCTATGACTAAGGATTATAAACCTATTCTAGTCTGGTTTCCTCGAGGTGTTTTAGAATCTATGCTCATTGATCTCAAACATTGCAGCCAATGATAAGAGATTATAAACCAAAACATCTGGAGTATATCATGGTATCCATTTCTTGTCTACTTTTGCTGTAAGTAATAAGTAGTGTTTTCATATTTTTATCTGCTGGGACATTTAAGAAAACTGTCAGTAATTAAGATTTCAAGTTGTACTGCTTTAAACCAGATGTTGTCTTTAGTCTGTGAAAATAAACAGAGCATATTGCAAATACCAGTCTGTATTATGGATGATAAATGGATCTTTACGGATGACTAATTTAATTATAAAGTGAACAAATTCTGGGCCATCTTGAATTATAGGTATAAATATATTCCAAAATTAATGAAATTTGGAAGACCCATCAAAACAGTTTGCTTATCCTTATTCAAATCATGCCTCCCCCCTTGTAAAACATTACCTAATCCTTTAATCCACAGAGCTTTTAAAGACATCACATCCTCCGTTATTAGGTATTGTCTGCTAATGGTTAATCTCTCCTTCATTTGTCTCTTTCAAATTCTAGTCATCCTCTAATCAAATCCTATTTTCTTCCTGCATGTTGTATTGCTTTATTAGTTTTTTTTTTAAACTTAGGGCATGTTTATAGCAGGAAATGTGGCAGTTCTATTTGAAATTATATTGCCAACAGTGTAATCAGTACAAAAATTAGTTCTGGGCTAATGTCATCAAGCACAGGAAACTATTTAACAGCATAAATGTTTCAATCTGAACTATTTGTGCAAATCATCCTCACATTTCATTTCTTCCGTGACTATTCATGTTTAAGGTAAAGGTAAAGGTCTCCCCTGCCAGTCGTGGCCAACTCTAGAGGGTGGTACTCATCTCCAATTCTCAGCTGAGGGAGCCAAAGTTTGTCTGCATATGCTTCCGTGGTCATGTGGCTGGCATGACTATCCGCCGAGGCACATGGAACGCTGTTACCTTTCCCACCAAAGGTGGTACCTATATATCTCCTTGCATTTTTACAGGCTTTCCAACTGCTAGGTTGGCAAGAGCTGAGGCACATAACAGGAACTCACTCTGTTACGTGGTGGCACTTGGGTCTCGAAATTGGGCTGCCGATCTTCCAGCCAACAAGACCAGCATCTTCACCGCTCAGCCACCGCAACCCTTGCATATTTACTTTTATTTTAACCTTACCAGAGTATCATTCATAACCTTACCAGAATATTATTATAAAATATTTTTATTTTAAGGACTGTCTATGCCCTTAATATGAAATACTCAAACTTTATATTGCATTTAACTTCAGTCCTGGATGATGATGAGAAGTAGAAGGAGGATGACAAAGTCACTTCTGTTCTCTTTTTGTCCTGTTTACGATTTATAATCTCCTAGCACTTTTGGACAGCAGATCCTGATAGGTAGACTTCATTCGATGGGTCAGTGAACACTAAAACTCTCCGTGTTTTGTTCAAATAGTCCACTTTGTTTAGCAAAGTCATTGCGCTTAAGATTGTGGCCGTGAAGACTCTGCTCTGCATTGACAGCAGGAATGTCTAATCTCATTCTTCTTCTACCTACGCCTGTTCTGCAAAGCCAGATTAACATTCTCCCTGATGTTTCTTACGAACTCAACCACTCAAGATTTTCTGACTTCAGAAGGCATTTGTAATTTTTCACTGAATATATTAAAAATCCACTCTTGTTATTTTTTTTAATATTTGCTTATTCTGCCTAGGTTTTGTTGTTCTTTTAACCTCTTAATTGGTTTCAATGTTCTATTAATTTTACTCATCTCTGAATGTATCATTTTTATTATTCTAAGATTTCCAGCAGATGATAATGTTGTATAATAAGCTGTTTCTGCTCTGCCTGTCTTTCCTTCTTTTCATCAATAGACAACTGTATTTCTCTGCTAAGATTTGTTGCCATTTGAGAACAGAGTCTAAAAACACAAGTTGCAAAAGGATAGGATTACACAACAGAATTAACCAGAGTTTCAGAACAGCCTTATATGTACATAAAGCAAAATACATTTAAGAGACTGAGATGGACATTTTTCGCTTAACAGCCCATAGCTTGCGATTTTAAATTCTGTGAGTACGAAGAGGCATATTTAGTATATATGCTATATATGTTACTTACTAATGTACAATTTGCTCTTGTGCCTTATTGATTCTCCAGGTAAAATGAAACTTGATTTTGGGGTTCTGCATTTCAGACTGCAAAAATAGTCATCAAGTTTACTTCACTGCCATACTAACGAAGAAATTTAGAGGATTGCAAAAGTGATTGCTGTGAATATTGCTGTTCTTCTGATTATTCTTCACATTATTAATCTTCTGATTATTGCTTCTTTATTATGTCTTCTTTTTGAACCATCTAGTGGAGTGAAAAGAGGGTTTGTCTTGGAATTGAGGTTGGTTGGTTTAAATGTCAGGTCATTCATTTATCAACTTGCTGGCAGATGTGAGCAGGAAGCTGCATTGTTGCAATGGTTGTCCCAGTTAAAATAACCTCCCCATGTTCCCATTGTCATCAGTTTCATAAGATAAAAATGATAAACCACTGAATGTCATATTAACAATTAATTTGATACATATCTCTCAATAATATTTTAAATGGAATATAAACTGGTCTTATATATGCATAGATCAGTAAAGATAACATATAAAGCATCTTATCCTTACAGAGATGCCTTATTGGCTGAGAACACCAAGATATTAAACATTACACATGTGGCTGCATACCAATTTATTCAATGAGGTTGGAGGAGAGAACCCATTGATAAATACTACAGGCTTCTATCCTAGTCCCTACAGTTTTTTCTTGACAAGATTTTCAGATGTGGCTTGCCCTTGCCTTTGTTCTAAGGCTGAGAGACAAAGACCAACTCAAGATCACTCAACTGGTCATGGACTAAGGTAGCACAAAACCGCACAGTCTCAGAGTTTCTAGCCTGCTGTCCTAACTGCCTCTCATAGACAAAATGTTGATCCATAAAAGTTCCACTAAAATGATATATGAAATCAGCAAGAGTAGAAACTTTCATTAAAAAGGTTAATGCAAAATATGAGAAAAATCCAAGCTGTATTTTAAGATCCGAAGGACCTTAAAATCACATTATTAGTTAAATCGATCCTGCTTACCTTTGCTGTAATCAGTGATGAATCTAATCTGTGTGAACCTGTCCTTTCCACAGTAGTTTTAAAGGAGGCTTTGAAAACAGTTTAGCTTAAAGAAAACATGAAGCTACAAGTAGTCCTAGACTTACAACTGTTTAACAACAGTTCAAAGTTTTGACGGTTTCAGAAAAAGTGATTTCTGGCCTGTCCTCACACTTATGTTTGTTGTACCACCTCTGAGATTATATAATCACACTTTGGGTACTTGGCAACTAGTTCATATTTACAAATGGTTGCAATGTGCACGTGATTGTGATTTGCAGGCTTCCCAGCTTATTTCCAGCAAAAACATCAATTGAGGAAGCTGGGTTCACTTAACTGTGGCAAAAATAGTTGTAAACTCAGGTCTGGTCCCTCGATGACTTGCTTTACAATCGCACCAACTTACAATGAAATTCTGGTCACAATCGTGGTTGTAAGTCAAGGACTGCTCATTTATTTGTTCCTTTGTTTTTCTAAGCACAAAATGATGGAAAAACTTCAAAACTTCTGCTGACAAATCTAAGGCATCCCATTGAAAGCCAGCTGCACTGAAGGACAGTGTACGCAAAACAATGTTACGTTTATATCTGTTCCCAGAACTGTAGGAATTAAAGATTTATGAGTGATAAGCTGCATGCCCTTCTGTCAATGAAACGTCACCATTGGTGAATCAACTCCTTCCCACCTGCAAAACATTGAAGAGCCCTTTGGAGTAGTCCTTCAAGAATCTCCAGGCCAAGGACAATTTTCCCCATTGTAGAGGTGTTTTAAGAAGCAAAGCAGACGCGTAAACCTCATGACATCTTTGTTTTTCAGCAAGCTTTTCCGTCAAACTTTGGGTTTGCCATAAATTCTACATTTTACAAAACGTTCATCTTTATTTTACAATCTGCCTTTTATCCTGTAGAACAAAGTAGACTTTTTAAAAAATCACCTATCTTCTGTTGCCCATGATGGTTGAAGGATGTATCCTCACCTAGAAGGAAATGTAAAAGCCATAAATCTCTGGGAACTAAGTAGATTCCAGCCTTGCCAATCCAGCTTTACTTCTGTGCTTTACAATGGCAATAAGTCAGTGTTGTTTACCCGTAAAAGTTACTTATCACAGTTTGTTTTCCATAATGACCTATTTTATTGTTGCTGTTTGCTTTATTGTGCAGCAGACAAGAATATTTCCAGCATGACCACCAGACCCACTCGTGGCAAAATGGAATGGATCATTCCCCTCATTGTGGTCTCAGCCTTGACATTTGTGTGCCTCATCCTTCTTATTGCTGTGCTAGTTTACTGGAGGTGAGACTTTCTAAATAATCTCAACTGTATGATAATAAATGCTTTTATGACTTTATTCTCTCTGGGTTATTTCCCATGTCGTCATGAGAGAAACCCTTTGAGAGTCAGCTAATAATTTCCAGGTCAACAATTTTATGTCTTGAAAATGATGCATGAGAAAGGTATGTCCTTCATATGTAAAGAACTTCATTATCAAGTCATTAAAGAAATTTTAATGTTCTTCACTACCTGAGACCATGGAACAATGATTCCAAATCTTGTCTCTCTGGATCTGTTAGGCTTCAACTTCCATCATTTCTGAATTAACAGTTGGGGGTTTACAGGACTTGAGATTCAACAGCATGTGTGAACATAAAGATAGAGGAAAATCCATTTTAATGTTGCATCTAATTGAGATTAAATGAGCTGGTCCAAGGTATCTTTCTATAATAGCACTTCTGATGGGATCACTAAGAACTGTATTGAATTTCATTTCATAAAATGACGCAACAATCCTAAGTGGTTCACTCCAAAATAAATCCCAGGTGAGATAGCTTTTTAGTTATTTGTAATTAATCCATGTACAATGCAAGAAATATTGAATCTATTATTACAGTGGTAATCATCAGTAAAATTAGAATATTTTAAAATACTGTATATAGAGTGGAATCTAATGCGCTACCTCCACTGCTTCCATGAGCACAGTGAGACTGTTTCCATGAGCACAAACAGCAATCTCCCATGGCCTTAAAACACAAATGCATCATCTTCAAGCTCGATGCATCTCCCGCACCTACTCAGCTACCATAGATTTTTACATGTAGCCTAAGTAGGCTAAGGTAAGTAAAAACTAATTGTGATGATTTTAAGAGTGGAGAAGGTGGGAGAAGGTATTTTTAATAAAAAAAAACAGTGTAGCTGAACATTAAGGAAAATGTTGATTAGGATTAAGTTTTCTGGTTTCTTTCTGCTTTGATTGCATCATTTCCCTTTTTGCTTCTCACACATACCTGACACAGTCCATATGATTAAGTTTAGTGATTAAGGTACCAGGTTAGAAACTAGGAGATTGTGCATGCTAGTGTCTCTCTGACTTTGCAGGGGTCTGTTGTTGCGGGGAAAATAGGTGGAGGATGGAGTATTATATATGTTTATATATATATAAAAAAATTATTAAAATAATAAATGCAGCAGAAAAAATAAATCTTAAAAAAGGTTTGTATCCACATGCTGAATCACAGTCAGAAATACAAGAGTAAGTCTCTGTGGGCCTTATTTTGTACAGTATTTTCTCTCCTTTGGTGTAGCCATTTTAATTAACTGCAGTTTGCCATGATAGCCAAACATCTAACTCAGGGCTGTCCAACCTCGGCAAGTTTAAGACGTGTAGACTTCAATTCCTAGAATTCCTCAGCTCGCTATGCTGGCCAAGGAATTCTGGGAGTTGAAGTCCACACATCTTAAAATCGCCAAGGTTGGACATGCCTGATCTAACCCCATGTTCGACTAATATCAGTTGAAATTAGTCTTTTTCTAAAAATAGAAGCAAAAGCTCTCCCAAGAAAGAGGAGAGTATGTGAGCTCAAAGCCTGCAGCACTTCTTTCTTGTAACTCTCCCCCATGCTTTAATATCATGCTTGAATAGTCATTAATATTTGGTTCATGCGCATAAGCCCAGAGGATAGATGGCGGTTATCTCCAGGCACTCAGGGGTAAATGGTAATTGTACAAGAATCCATTATAACAAAGATCACTGTGCTCGACACTGACAGTCATATTTTGAATTACATCAGCCTGTGATTTACATAATGTGCCTGATATGTCTTCTGTTTTCTTTTTCATTCTTGGGAGAAATCAGGAGTAAATATCTACTTCGAATGACAGGGTTTTTATGGTCCCGTGGTTTTCTTTGTGTTGTCAGCTTGTTGTATGGCCATACAGATCTTTTAAAGAAATATTTATTTATTGGTATTGTTTTAATCTTTGAATAAGGAGAACAGAGGCAGGAATAAAAAGTAACATGTAAAGTGATGAAGATGAGTTGAGGTGAGCGTTTTGCATCTCAAAAAAATATGCTATCAAGAGGAACAGCATCCAAAAGCTGTACATCTTACTTGTTTCCGTTGTCGAGACAAATACATTTTTTATAGGGCAGGGAGGGAATACCTGTAATTCTGCAGCTCCTTGCTCCAGTTCCCACCAACTTGTCAGTCATGATAACTGGGATTGCTGAAACTTTGGCCACTCCAAGGGACAGAAGCCATCTTTTATTTTTATCCTCTTCTCCTGGCTCTCAGTGTACACTTACATGCTGGGATAAGAAATGGAATAGGAAGATCACAGTGGGAGTTTTAAATAATCCTAGGAGACCTAGATTCCTATTCAGCATCACGTTTTGAGGAAAAGCTAACTTATTTTTCATTTAATGTATTTTAGAACATTTAAGATAGTAGATTAACAAGATTACAATAGTCAGGGAATGGAACATGAATAGGTGGAACCTGTTATCAGATAAACTAAAACCTTGATTTAGCGGACCATTCAAATGGAAAAGATGTTGACAAATCTGAATTTACATTATTTGCATCACTTTGGGTCATTTGTGATTATATAATTGAGGGTAGATGATGTCATTTTCTGTAAAGCCTCAAATTTTATAAACAAATCCTTGATTAAGGGACTTAAATGGAAGTGACATAAACATGAAAAAAAGTTTTTTTTTGTATAACAGATGCCCACTAAATCAAGTTTATGCTGTATTTGAGAACTGGTTTCAACCACTGTCTTGAATTCTTCTTGGAATGCCTGGTCATTTGAGGGAGAAGAGATCTGAGTGTTTTATTTCAGTTCAGTTCTTCATGCTTGTTACTCAGTTAGGAAACTGCAGTTTTGCACTCTGGAACAACAGAAGTCTTGTCCTTTGTGTGACGTCCTTTCAGATATTTGAAAGGTGTTATCAAATCGCCCATCAGCCTTCTCTTCTCAAGGCTAAGCATGCTCACCTCCTTCCATTCTGCTTTACAGAACTTCGTTGCTATTCTAATGATCACTGCACTGGTTTCCAATTTGCCTGAAAGTGGTACTCCAAATTGGATATAACATTGTAGAGGCAGCCTGATCAATGCACCACAAAATTGCTTGTAAGATTTGTAAACTGTGCTTCTGTTGGTGCAGTCTATCACAAGAACGGGTTTTTCATTCAGAGACCAGGAGAGCTTGGCACTGGCTGGATGGGGAATTGACAGCATCATTATCGGAACATTCCTACTTTTTTATATGTTGTCCTTATTTAAGGATTTTTTCCAATACATCCTGAGATACAAACCAATTAGGTCAGCAGTCCATTATCACCTAGATTATCTCAAACCTGAATTCAGTCACCAAATATTTCCCATTAATAGCATTTGCATGCTGTTATATCACATTTTGATCATTGTATTCTGGAGAGATATAACTGGGAAGATGTCTTTAGTCTGTCATTTGAAACAAGATACAAATATCTTCTATCTTAGATCAGTAGTTCTATTTATCTTTATAACATCAAAGAAAGTATTTTCTACTGAATTTGCACATTTTGTGAAGCTGTTGGAGGAATTCATCTGAAAGCATGGGATTAGGTATTATTAATATGGAAAACATTGTGTATCTTGACTCCAAGCCAACCTAGAAAACCTTTCAGGATTCTGTTGCAGTGCCTGAAGATGGTTGGGGGTCTGGATAGACATGATAGGCTTAATTTCATCTCTGAGCAGTCCTAAGGAGCCATGGGTCTATAGAGCACCTGCTTCCAGTGATTTTCCAACTTTAGTTTTGAATAGAATTAGACTTCCCCAGTGAGAACTGGTATGAAGCTTGGGGAAGCCTCCTGGAGTCACAACATTTGCAAGAAGAGGTGGATGTTCTTACCAGAAGCATCTTTGTACACATGTGTCTTATAATATCAATTGTGCCATTCCTACCTTCTTTAACTCGCTGCATTTGGATTCTTGTAGTGTGTAATAGGAATACCCTTGGAGACTATTCAAAAATTACAGCTATTCCAGAATTCAAAAATACAAACAGTTATAGGTACACCTCCTTAGAGATACTTCACAAACAACATTGTTATCTTTTGGCTCCTAAGTGCAATACACGTTGTTGGTGGACCTGTAGAACCTTTCATGGCAAAGGACCTAGACATTTGCAGAATTGATTTTTGTCAATTACCTCTGAGTATCCTAGAAGAACGGCAGGGTTTGCTTGCTCCAGCTCCCATCAATAAAATAATATCACCTTATGGGACCCAGGAGGTTTGCTTTCTCTGTCATTATATTTCCCCTTCATATTGCCCCAGGAGACCTAAAAGACTTGCCATGCCTTGCAGGCTCTGGAGCTGGGATGATGTTTGAACCTGATAGAATGTTGTGCATTTTGTCTTCCCTTAACACCTTTGTTTTACTGTTGTGTTTTTTTAGAATTAAGAAATTCTCAAGGAGCAGGTGGAAGTCATGGCTAGGAGAGCCTTTGCACAATGTCGTGTTGTGCGTACTTGTACCCATAATTGGACTGTGTGTCCTTGCACTCGGTCACTCACTCCCTAATCATCTCTCAACTTGACTACTGCGATGCACTCCACATAGGGATACCCTTGGGGTGCATCCAGAAGTTACAACTTGTACAAAATGCGGCTGTGCAGACTGTTCTTGGGCTCCCTAGGGTGACCCGTATAAACACCATTGCGGTGTGAGCTGCATTGGTTGCCGGTTTGTTTCTGGGTGCAGTTTAAGGTGTTGGTTATCACCTTTAAAGCCCTTCATGGCATGGGGCAGGCTACTTAAAGGACTGACTCACCCCACCAGGTTCAGCCTGTCCCACCCGTGCCAACAGAGCATGCTACGGATTCCATCAGCTGAGGAATTTTGGCTGATGGGATTCAGAAGATGAGCCTTTTCTGCCATCACACCTGCCCTCTGGAACAGTATCCCTCTCGGAGTGAGGTTGGCCCCCGCCTTTTTGGCCTTCCAAAAAGCTTGAAAACTGGGTTTCAAAACCAGATCCTGCTTTGTTGTGCCTTTGCATCTTGTCTTACTTTTAACTTTTCAGATTTTTTTTATTAATGTATTATATTTGTATATTTTATGTAATTTTAATGTAAGCTGCCCAGAGTCTCCTTCAGCGAATAAGAGGGCAGCAAATAAATCTGACAAATAAATACATTATATAATAAATGAATATATGCACTAAACATTTTGCTCAATACTAAGCTGTGGGTGATGAGTCACAATAGCTAAGCTCACACAACATGTTAAGCCTAAGCCAAATAAATTACATTGTGGTTTAGGATGGAGTCTTTAAGTATACGTGCAAGACTGCCATGACAAATTTATTTTTAGAGACAAAGTCGTCGTTTCTTTGTTTGAGTTACATTTTTAAGCAGCGTTTTTTCTAAGCAGAGTTTGACGGGGGGACAGAAGTATAAAAATAGGAAGAGGCAATTAACATTTTAGTTTTCAGACAACAGCAGCTCTTAAATGGAAGATAAATTACATGCATTCCTGTCTTCCAGGAGATGAATTCACATTTCCAGCTACAGCGGCTTCTGATTTGCACCCCTGCCTGGTTACTGCAAATCATCTTTTAATTATTCTAGCCCATCTACCCTGAGATCTGAAACTGTCCTGTTGCATTATATATTGTGCACATCGGTATGGTTAGGTTCACAGGGGAGTGCGCTTAGGTTCAGTACAGCCACTTCCTTAAGGAAAGGGCCAAGCCAGCCAGCAGGGGCTATGAGATGTTGCAGTTGCAATTAAGAAATGAGCACGGCTTCCCTCCGATGTGTTACGCTACACTTCCCAAAGCAGAGGCAGGCTGCTTGAGAGCAATTCTAGCAACTCAGGCTACGTGGTAGCATCTTGTAGCTGGATTATTTTCAGCCTCCTTTCAGATCGAACTTGCAGGTAGTCCTCGATTTAAGATCATAATTGAGCGACGAGTCCCGCCAATTGTTCAGCGGGTCATCATGGGACCACACCCAATTTTATAACCTTCTTGCAGTGGTCGTTAAGTAATGCAGTTGTCAAGCAAAGACTGCAACCATTAAGCAAATCCACTGGGTGTTTTTTGCCAGAATACCAGAAATAAATGCTGATTTCCCGGCAAGAATCGTAAATCACGGTCGTGTGCTTGCAGGAGATTGCAAATGGCCATAAATGTGGGCCACTTACCAAGCATGTGAATCTGGATTGGAATTACCTTTTTGGGGTGTCTGTCATCACTGTGAACGATGACTAAGTGACCGGTGGTAAGTCATCAGCTTACTTGGCATTCAGTGTCACTCAGGAAATTAATGATTTTTCACCAGGAGCCTATTGCACAAAGCTATTTTCAGGCAAAAAGAAACTTTCTCTTGGAAGTCTTTTAGATGTGTTGTAATAATTAAAGCAGTTGTTAGTGAAGAGGTTCACAAATAGGAATGTCACACATACGATGCTGGCATTGTTTAGTTGTTATAGTAACTGGCTCATGTGGCTAAATTAGCCCTGACGAGCTTCTTCACATTTTTGTACACAGCAAGTCAGTGTTATTAAATTTTATCCTTCCCCGCTCCGCTATCCATTATTAATAAATACAATATGCTTCAAAAATAATCGTACACCATGAATAGAGTACGAACTTGAAGCCGTTCTATTCAATATGAAGTCGCACGCGCACAATAAAATGCACAAAAAAATGGATAAAACAAAAGTTTAACTTTCAGAAGTGTATCTGAAAAATGTTTTAATTGCTGTGCGAGAGAAGCATGATTTTTTTTAGAACGGCTTTGAGGTGTCAGTTTTATAGAAGAACAAGGGAACATAATCTTTCATTCCTTGAAGCTTATCCAGTTTCCTAGAATATTGTTTTTAAAATAAGCTAAACCCTGTTCTTACCAAACTTTCTAGACAAGAAAACGAAGCAACCGGCCCGCATTGGCGCAACACTTCTCAAGTTTTGCAAACATATCCCGATTCCATGTCATACTCATTGTAGAGCTCCATCGTATAAATTACAGAACTTTATACGAGAGTGAGCAGATCCATGTGCTGCAAAGAAAATAATCTGAAATGAAGCTGTCAAAAAGCATCTTGACCCATATTTTTAGCAGTTGTGTCATGGAGTAATTTTAAACTTTGGACTAGTTGTGGGGTGAGCTTTAGGGCTTTCACTTTCTTCAGAAGAGAGAAGGATTTCCTCAAAGTAAAGAACTTGCCTAATTATTCTGCTGCTTAAACTCTGGACTTAAAAACGTTGAAACGGTCGCATCCCTGGTTCTCGGTATCCCTTCCTGACACTCTCTAGTCATGTTACAAATTAACAGGAATGCAATTTTTAATTTTTTTAAAAAAAAATTCTTTGTTGAAACTGAAAGACTTGTCGATATGCTGATGAACCGCCCTCTGTATCCTATCAATTACGAAATCACTATCCCTTCTACCAAATTCATCTTTATTCCATCTCTTGAGACATAGGAGATCTCATATTCTAGCAAATTTCAGGTCCTCTCCATAAGAACCTGTATTTTCTTATCTACTCTGCATAGAAACTGGACAGCCAAGCAAAGGATGTATATATTTTTTCATTATTATTACTGTTGAAATGGCTATCAGTCAGAGTTGGTGAAAGACAACCGTGGGAAAAGCACTAGCAGGGAACGGTGCTTGGAGAAAAACAGCATAGCGATCTGGATCAATTCAGTTCGATAACATGCTGCATTACTCTGTGGGTATATCATAGGAATTCTGTTTATAAGCTTTATATACTTTTTTGTCTCTCTTTGTTTAGAAGGTGTAACAAAATAAAGTCCAAGGGCTCACCCCGATATTTCCATGAAGTGTCTTCTTCTCAAGACAGAGGAAAGAAGGGGAACAGGTGAGGGGAGTTTAGATCAAATGGGTGGATATTTGACTAAACTTCCGTTTGTTTTTCTCTGCAAAATTGACATGTTTGTGGGAAATGCCTTATTATAAAGTGATGACCAAAAGAGAATCGGTTTCAACCGTTGAGCAATTTTAGATTTTGCAGGAGCTTTGTTGGCTATAAAACAATGGCGTCGGGAACAAAATCGCTTCACGGGGTAGGATAGCATTGATGATTCGGACGAGATGCTTTGCAAAACATGTCAGTGGGAACAAAGCATTTCTCTTTAAAGTGTTCAGAAGAACGTGAAGTCTCTCATGAAGCGGGCACTTCAAAAGCAGAACGTCTGTGAAAGTACCAGCTACGCAATGTGGTGATACACACTCATGTTCCTGGATATAAGCAGAGATGATTTTTGAAGCAGGCACTTGAGCCAAGGTTGGGTTTCTGCAGTTTGAAGTGAGCGCCTTAGCACTAATGTGTTTTGTAAAGTACCTCTTTCAAATACTCCTCACAGTACAGTACTGTGTATTTTTAATTAAATGGTATTTCTGTAAATGGAATGTCACAGGACAGAGGATCTCTCCTTAATACTAAGATGATTTTGTTAAATATTTGCAACTAAGAGCAGAACATTTATATTTTGCTCCCACTGCAGTTACATTGTTGTTACGCTCTTCAAAATGAAAACATGGTTAAATATTTTTAAACACATTTTGTGGCAATTACCCATTTTATATGCATTTTTTACATTTTTTTAAATCAAAGACTGCATTGCATTGATTCATGTCTGGATTCAGTTTATTCATTTTTCAATCTCCCTAGCAGTAGATAATTCAGCTTTTAGTACAGGACAATGGGGGCCTAAAATGATTGCTTGAAAGTTCCTGATATTTTTTAAACTCTGTGATATCTTTGTTAGCAAGCAAAGATCTTTGCTATCTTTGTTAGCAAGCTGGGTGGAATATCTATATATGAATCCTTTGGATCCATGTTGTTGTGAATCATGAATTCTATCATTGATTCATCATCAAAGAGGATTAAAGTATCATCATAAGGAGTGCAAAGGGTCAAGTTTAGCATCTGTAATCTTCCATTAAATGAGATTTTCATTAAGACTTAGATGTTACATAATTGGATAAGATACCAGATATGGTCACTTAGTGACTGGTCATAAATCAAGGACTACCTGTACGTTTCATGCACAATTATAGCAAACTAGTATCAGTTCATAAGAGAGCAGTGTCCAGTGTCCACAATACAGAAATCCTGTATAGAGATAAAGTCTCGGTACGAGAGAGAAAAGCAGATGGGAGACTTTTCAAATGCCTAGGAGGAGTTTATTAAAAATAAATAATACTACAACTTGTTCTCTTTTGTCCCAAAATGCTAGACATGCAGTGATAGATAACGTACATAAATATAGGTTTTAGTAGAATAGTAAGCAGAATTCAAATTTGACAATGCAGAAAAGTGGACTCTTTAGATGTCTTATTGATTGACTATGTACCATCAAGTCATAAAACCATAAAACCAGATACTGTAGATCATTTTTTTCATATGGCAGTCTATCTCTTTCCTGTTCTTTCAAGTCAGATGTCTTAATGATTTTCCAAATTCCAGTTTTAATAGAAAGAGTTCATGTCTTTAAGGTGTATCTTGTTATGTTTCCTGTAAATATGGCACAAAGTGTATATTTGCCCATCATACCAAATTTAACTTTGGAAACATTTCAGTTAAGATCAAAATCTTTTTTATCAGGAAAATCAATTGAATCTCCAATAATGTTATTTGGTATAGAAAAAAGCATCATTGGGTGGGAGAGTCATATGTCTTTTTAAGATGAATAATGACTAAATTACTCATTTTTCCTTAAAAGTATGAGATATAATATTCACTTTCTGAAACAAAATGTAATTAGGGGAATTTGCAAATTGAAATTAGCCTAGTTCTTCATTTTGTCATCAAATGGAGTACTTAATTAGCATGCATGATATTAAGACTCTAAATTTAAATATGAACTAAAGGATTTAATTTACATTATTGTTACATACAAAAAAATCCAAACTGAATACTCTGACAGTGTGAATTATTTTTTTCTTATAAACATCACATTATAGAAAATAATGGGTGAAAAGGTCTTTTTTAACTTGTTCCTACTTTATGTACACACTTGGCCCTGTTTAGAAAATATGGTAATTCTCTTCATTATGCCCTAACAAATGTGTTTTGAACACAGAATAGTGAAATCTAAAAATTACGGGCATATTTTAATTGCAACATTTAGCATCTCTGCATTACCTTTTGTCAACTCTTTGTTTGGGGAACATAAATCGGATCTTTCTTTACAAAAAGAATATATACCGACTGCAAGTTCTTGTGATGAAGGAGTTGTTGCTGATCTTTTCAAAACCTCTCAGAAGCAATGAATGCTTTTGGGAGCCCAAAATCCAGTTAAATATATTATCTCTCTATGTATCCATCCATCCATCCATCCATCCATCCATCCATCCATCCATCCATCCATTTATGTGTTTTCAGTAGGAGAGGGTCCCCTTCAGCATCTCAGGAAGCCATCGATGACAGGATCCACCATTGGCATTCACAGTTCATTTTAGACCATGTCTTTCATTTAATTTAGTTTGTTGAATAAGCCTCAGTTCAAATAGCACTGTAATAAAGGAAAACCAACTGCATGATGGCTTAGTATGACTTCCAAACCCAGCCTTTATCTAAGTGCAAGATAAGTTTGAGCCACTGTAGCCCTATGCCTCGTTAAGTAGACACATCTTTGGAAAATGTTCACTTCACCATGGGTTCTTCAGTTGCCAAACAGTGTAAACATTTAAGCAAACACTACCCACTAGATTGGGGGTAGGGGGAATGCAACTTGATCCCATGTTCAGAAGTGTATGGAGACACAGATATCTACAGCGTTCATCTTCTAATGTTAAAGCATTGGCAGCATTTGTTATAGGAGCTGGCTACATCTTCTCTAAACGTGTGTTTGGATAGCCTGTTTAAATAAGCTGTTTGCAGGCCTGAGTTCCTTAATTAGCAAATCAAGCACAGGGCTGATATTCTTTTGTCTGCTCTTCAGTATCCTGTGTTACCAGCCTGTACAGTATTTGCTTTTTTTTTTTTTGGGGGGGGGGGGAGAAGTGTTCCAC
>JANHZU010005009.1:100395-119606 GCA_032468055.1 Acrochordus granulatus | reverse complement strand
TGAGCTTGGGAAGACTCCGGGAGGCAGTGCAAGACAGGGGGGCCTGACGTAATGCAGTCCATGGGGTCGCGAAGAGTTGGACATGACCGTGCGACTGAACAACAGCATAATTAATTGGGGCATGGTGGCTGAGTGGTTTCGATGTTGGGCTTGTCAGCCAGAAGGTCAGCAGCTCGGCAGTTCCAGACCCAAGCACTGCCATGCAATGGGCTGAGATGCTGTTACTTGCTCCAGCTCCTGCCAACCTAGCAGTTTAAAAGCATGTAAAAATGCAAGTAGATAAAGAGGTACCACCTTTGGTGGGAAAGATAGCAGCGTTCCGTGAGCCTTGGCGTATTGTCATGCCAGCCACATGACCATGGAAACATCTTTGGATAAATGCTGGCTCCCTCAGCTGTGAATCAAAAATGAGCACTACCCCTAGAGTTGGCTATGACTGGCAGGGGAAATCTTTACCCTTTTTTTGGTAAAGTACCAAAGATACCACAATCCTTATATTTTGAGTTACAAAATTATTGATCACATAGCATTAAAAAATGGGTACAGGGCCTTCCTACAAAGACACTGGATGGAGAGATGATAGTATATACTCAACTTTAAGATCTGTGGACTCCAACTCCCAGAATTCTCCAGCCAATTCTGAGAGCTATAGTCTACACATTTTAAAGTTGCTAAGGTTAAAAATCACTGGTATATACAATGGTAGCAACAAACCGCCACCTTTATGGAGGTCAGGTTTCCATTCTTCTCTTGTAAAAACAACCAAGACTGCCATCAAGACCCCATCACAATGTTTATTTTAGAAAGACTAAATCTGTAGCTACCTGGAAATTGAAGAGCAACAGCAAAGCTAACTAAAAGAGGGTAAAATAAGCAAAGATGAGTTACAAAAATTGAACTGTATATCTGTCTTCTGAGATCTACAGAAATGTATTGTTTTTGTCATAAGAGATACCAGAGTTTTGAGCTGCAAATATTTGGATTACCATTAGATGGCAGCAAAGAAATTGTTTTTATGTACCTCTTGGGCATGGTGGCGCAAGTGGTGCTGTTCCGCCCCAGCTCCCACCCACCTAGCGGTTCGAAAGCGCACAAGCGCGAGTAGATAGATAGGTACCGCCCCTTCCGGCGGGAAGGTAACAGTGTCCGTGCGCCTTAGGCATCTAGTCATGCCAACCACATGATCATGGAGCCGTCCCAGGACAAACACTGGCTCTTCAGTTTGGAAACGGGGATGAGCACCGCACCCGAGAGTCAGTCACGACTGGCAGGGTCTCCTTTACCTTTACCTTGCTGCTATTAAGTAGTTATTGGAAACTGTCAATCACTATTAACTACTGCTTTTAAAGTTTGATCTCTCAGCCCTATTTGTTTCCAGCTACGAATAATGTTGTGTACTCTTGAGAGTTTTATTCACAAGGAAGTCTTGCTTATAAATACGATTGCCACTTTGAACTATTAGGCACATACTCCTTTGCTTGGGGCTTTATAATATACCCCCTCAAGAATCTATGTTCCACAGTCATGTAGGAAATCGTGATTCCCTTCAGGTATACAAGGAGAATATATAGAATGAATCAGGAACCACTATAGAGCTGAAGAATATCTCAAGGGACAGTTCTATGGCAGCATTTTCTCTAGTCTTTCTCATTAATTCCCATGGTATTTCCAAAATCCATACCATGGGTTTTCTGTTCTGAAAATATAGATACACTTGGAATTCTGAGTCAATGCCAGGCTGAACATTATAGATTTATTCCTTCTCAAGGGTACCTTAGCAAGACCTACAGCAAAGGAAAGGGAAAGGGAAAAGAAAGGGAAGGGAAGGAAATCAAGCCCTAAAGTTCCAAATCTATATATAGTTTTCTCTACATAAATTACATTTTGTGCATGGAAGGCCAATTGTGCGGTAGGTCTTTGATCATAGTGATCATACGCAGAGACTTTAATGCTACTATTCTTCATTGCACATTGTCAATATTTTTGTCATAATAGCTACCAGTCATTCATGCTGACAAAAAGAAAAGGGTTGTAGCAATTAAACATGTGATTGAATCCAGACAATCTTTCCTACAGTTTACATATGGACTCAATTACATGGGCATAAACCCATCTATATACATGCATGTTTGTGTCAGTGCAGTATCCATACATCAGGAGCTCTATTGTTTTTTTTTCTAAGAACTATGAATCAAAAGGAGATGACAGCATGTTTTTGCTCTGCCAATTGAAGAAGACATCTGTTGTTCATTGTTTTAACCCTCTGCTGCCAAAGCATAAATATGAAAACCAAGAAGGTAAAAAGGCAGATGATACTGCCAAAGACTGAGGGTAACACGCCTCCCCCTTTTTTTTTTTTGCTTTGGAAGGACAAACTGTTGCTCTTGAGAAATGTCATAGGACTTGTGTTATCACTTTGAGCTTATATAAAATACTAGCATTTCTATTTCTACAATTGTCTCATTGATTTTCCTCTTTATGATTTAGTTCTAGCAGAGAGCACCCAAGGATCATTAACAGAGACACAGTTACCTAAGTACACAGTTCTGTATAGCTAGGTGACACCATTCGCTAAGGGACAATTAAGAGAGTTATCTTCGTGTGAAGAAAAAAAGATTCACCACCAAAAAAGTAACTGAGGAAATGGTTCCAAATTGTTAGTGGAACAGATTAGAGTAACATATGACTGTGGTGATTGCCTTCCAAATATAGCAGGCCAAGTAATTGATTCATATTTCAATCCTGCTAATAGGAACTTAATTTTCATTGTAAATTAAATGTGTGTAGGAGGGGAATGATATGATTCACCAGCTATTGTACCTTTTAGTAGTAGCTTCCTGTTTTCAACTGTCATTTAAAGTAACTATCGCTATTTTACTCATTTGCTATGATACTAGAGTTCCTAAATTGACCTTAATTAGTCATTAAGGCTTTTACTAATTTTTCTTTGCAATCAGATTAATTGTTCATTGTTATTTTTAAATTATTGAAATTAAATATTGTTATAAAAAGTAAGTAAAAAATAAGTTTAAATTGGAAATGAAGCAAGATTTCATTCTTCTAAAAGAATGAAGAGCCAGCTTAGTGTAATGGTTAATGTGCTGGCCCAGCAACCAGGAGACAGGGAGCTCTTGTCCTGCCTGGAAGCCAGTTAGATGATTTGGGGCCAATTATTCTCTCATAGCCCAACCCACCACACAGGGTTATTGTTGTAGGGGAAATAGAAGGAAAAAGGAGTATTATGTATGTTTGCTACCTTTAGTTATTTATAAAAATAATAAGGATGGGACAAAAAAAAATTAAAATATAGTGATAAGAGTTTTAATAACTGGTTTCTTCTTGAGCAATTGTTCACTTAAATTATTAATTTCATCTTATGGGTGCTTTGTTTCAATTATGTCATACAAATAATAAGTTATTATGGATAAATTCCTGATACTCATGTCCAGAGAGAGTCCTATCCATTGAAGAGATATTTCCCCAATTTTTAGTGAAAATATAGTACTGTTTTAAAACCTGCATGGAATTACAGTTTTAATTCTATTTCTGTAGAAAGAAAATGGTTAGGCAACATTAAGAGAATTATTGTAGAAACAGCCTTTGTTTCTGGGTGCCTCTTTATTACGTTACCTGCATTGTAAGGATAGGGCCATGTTAAATAATGGGAAGTTTTCTAGATGAGCTCTTAGTTGTATATTTGTATGTCCTCAAACACTAGAGCTAGAGGACAATGCTTCCTTATTTATCTCTCTGCCCCTTCTGCCCCTCCGATCAATTCTATGGCAGATAGTCCTCATCTTACAACTGGTCGCTAAGCAAATGTTCAAAGTTACAATGGATCTTGAAAAAGAGACTTAAAACCCAGATTCAGAGAGTTTGGTTCAATGGAGAGTTCTGATGTCTTGAGCTGCCCCCTCGATCACATGACAACTTTTTGGGTGCTTGGCAAACCAGCCCACTTTATGTTTCTTTGCAGTGTTCCTTAGTCACATGATGTGATTTACAATGTTTTTGCTGGAAACCAGTGTTTATTTCTGGTTTCCAGCAAAAAAAAACACCCCACAGCAAACAATTCTTAACAGCCTCGGTGTTTGGTTAATGGCTGCTGCAAAAAAGGTTGCAAAATTGGGTGTAGTCACGTGGTGACCAAAGTTACAACCATCAGAACTTACAAATGAAATTGAAGGCTCAGTTACAGTCATAAATGGAGCACTATCTATACCACTGATTGCTTTTTCTACCACTACTTCTGTCTTTTCACAAGGAAATAAATAAATGGAAAATTCTTGGACTAATAAAAACAATATTTTGTTTCTAATCCTTTTGAGACCATTTATTAAATGGAAACAGGTCTATAAGGGCATACAGTATAGATACTAAGCACCCCAGGTGATTCAAGACCTTTCTGCAATAAAAATTCTGGGATGTTACCTGTAAGAGAGCACTAAAAATATAGCTCTTGGTTTCCTCACAAAACTCCTTTTTTCATAGTTTTCTTCAGAACTAGTATATAAAGCAATGCATATTTAAATGTGCCAGAAAATTTGAAAATGTGGTCCTGAGCAGCAATGACTGAGAGTACATCACACAACTGCCTATTTCTCCTTAATCCCTTTTTGCCCTACATATCCGTTGTTCCAGAGCAAAAAAAACCAACAGCTTTATTTTTTCCAAAACTAAGACTGTGCATCAGGATTGAATTAGAGGGTTAAATATATTAAGAACTACTGCACAGAATACATAATTTATACCGAATGTGTAGAATTCGTGTTTTCCTTTTGGCTGCAAAGTTTGGCATATAGTACAAAAAACTGGACCTTAGTTTTGAAACACTTCAAACCTCATAAACCAAGTGTGTAAATTAAGGTCATATTCACACTTACTGTTTAAGCTGTTCCTGTCCTGTGCTCATGTCATCTTGAATCTAAGCCAGTTTAAGAAAATCTGGTCTGGACTTAGACACTTAGGCAATAACTTATTCATGCTGCACTGTAGCCTATCGCGCTTTCTTATTAGATCTTTCCCCTGAGTGCCCTCACATGCACACTTATGTAAAATTATATATACAAAATTAAAGCATGAAAAATGCACATACTAAGTCACAAGAACCTTTGAAAAATGTGACTGTTTTTTAGACATAATACTGTAATAGTTAATATTAACCTTAATAGTAAGGTTGCCAATCAAACATGGAGAATCTATCTGACTGTCTATCTGAGTTTTTCACCTTTCCCTGTACAGTATTTTTCTTTAAAAAAAAAATTCCAGTGGCATGCCATTTTATTTCTTTGTTTATTAATAATTTATATGCCACTGAACTCAAATATGACTCTCTGTGTCTTACAATAAAAACATAAAAACAACAATACATAATAAAAACAATTAAAAACCATTTAAAATTAAATAAAAACCAGCTGGACAGAGAGGCGAGGAGCAAGAGTATATATGTGGGGGGGGAGGTTGAAATTAAACCATCAACCATCTCCAAGATGATGTACCCCCATTGGGGCCCCAAGCCAGTGGCAGAGCCAGGTCTCAGGGCCCTTCCAGAAGGCTGCAAGAGTGGGTGCAGACCTCACCTCTGGGGGCAGGATGCTTCACAGGGCAGGAGCCACAGCAGAAAAGGCTCTTCTTCTTGACCCCGCCAGCCAAAATTCCTTGGCCGACGGGATCCACAGTTAGGTTTCTTCCACTGGCTCTGGTGGGGCAGGTCATTCATTGGGGTGAGACATTTCTCATGTAGCCTGGTCCAATGCCATTTTACCATTTTCACAGACATCTGCAATAAAAATACTCCACACCCAGCTTTAAATATTTCAAAGATTATTTGAACTATTTGAGAGCTGGTTAAAACTCTTCTACTTCAGGTGCCTGGAAAAATGGCAAAACAGTTCACCACTAGGGTTAAAAAAAAGCACAAGAAAAAAAAGGAATTTAAAAGTAATTTAAAATTTGCCAGATTTTGAACCAGCAAACTTCTGTTTACTAGAAAGTGTTATAATTGTTGTGTTTTCACAGCCCTCGTGATGATAGGTAGCTAGAATGGTTATTAGAGAGCATTGTACATATTGATTTAGTTGAAGGGACATTTCTTACTCTCAGATGAACTGCTGGAGTTAGCCTGCATCAACTGAAGTACAATATCAAGAATGGAGAGGTCAATGTTGAAGACAACAGAACATGAAAATGTACTTTGAAAGTAGAGCAAACAGTGAGCAGGGCTTTACTGCAAGGCGATGCCATCTCTTTTTGCCCTCCAGGAACAGACTCCTGCACTTTCTGGCCGTGAGGCAGCAGGGCAGAGCTCCTTTTAGCAATCGGGAAGTCTAGGATGACAGTGATGGTGGCCTCTTCATAAGGATAAGCAATTGTTCATACAGGTATTCCTTGACTTATGACCACAGTTGGTACCAGAATTTTTTTTGTAAATTGGTGTGGTTGTAAAGCAAGTTACCATGTGACAAGACCCAATTTTATGAGCATTTTACTGTAGTTGTTAAGTGAATTATGCAGTCTTTAAGTGAATCATGCAGTCATTAAGCAAATCTGGCTTCCCAATTGACTTTGCTTGTCAGAAGCTGCCTGGGAAGGTCATAAATCATGACTGTGTGATCACAAGATGCTGCAACTGTTGTAAATGTGTGCAAGCACCCAAATTGCAATCATGGGACCATGGGGTGGTGTGACGATTGTAAATTTGAGGACAGGTCATAAGTTGCTTTTTCCAAAGCCATCAGAACTTTGAATCACAATTCAACAAATGGTCATAAGCTGAGGAATCCCTGTACTGGAAGCTCTCCATGTTTGCAAGATAAAGGTGCTTGAAAAACACAATGAGTTTGTGCTGTCTGAATTGCAGTTTGCACAGAAAAGTAGAATAAGGTTGAGAGATGCATGAAACTAAGTTGTTTGTCACATTCTGCCTTCAGCCATACGTTGCCCATTTGCCCTGCAGTTTTCTGGCCCTGCTGTTTTTTACCTTTGCTCCTATATCCTGTATTCTTGCAGTAGCACAGTTTAATGATCAGGGATATGCCGAAAGACCATAGGCTTTCTCTATACCTTATTCAGAAGGTAGGAATGATTGTTACAAATGGAATGGCAACTATGAATCAGGGACTGTATTGCAGTTGTGTACTTTTATGCAAGATGGCCATGCAAAAGTGCACAAATTGGATTTGCATAGATTGGCAAAAAAATGAGCAATAGATGGTTCAGTAGCAATAAGTAATTATGCACTTGGAGGATGAAATTAGTTCACCTCCTAGAGCTCCCCAACACTGAACCACCAACATTTCTGAGAATGCATTCCCAATATTACATCTGCATGGAACACCTTTTTCCATAACTGTGTCTTCCTTATCACAAGATAGCAATTGTTACTGTACCACTTTTTTTGCTTTTTTTTAACAAAGCCGTTAAATTAATGCAAGCCCCAGTGGTGCCCTGATCTTGATTGTATTGGTTTGAGAAGCAGTGGATCCCCTCCCAAAGGCTTTCCAAATTTAGATTAGAAATAGTGGTACAGCTGACAATTGGACTATACAGTGTTTGAATAAAGAAACCTTTGGGCTTGATTGGACTACGGTAATAACAGGACACTAGCAGTAAGATTGTTTGAGTTGCTATTGCCATCATTTATTCAGTCATTCATTCTATGTTGGTAGTATTAGAGTGTATGTATGTTATTTTTGTATGGGAATTGCTTTACATTTATTTTTTTGTGAGCCACCAAGTTCATTTTTGGTTGCAATGGCATACAAATACATTTAATAAAATAAATTCAGTCCTGAAAGATTTGTAAAGTCAAAACAGCAGCCACCCATATTTAGTTCATCATCTGGTGTGAGGATTTTAAGCCAAAGACATCTGTATTCAGCTTTCCCCCTTAAATCTTTTTCTGCAGAAGCCAAACAAAACACAATGAATGAACAAAGCTCTGGCAGCTGATTAACATCTGTTGGTTTGATTAAGATCATAAAGATGGCAGATTTTCAAGATCTAATAATTTTGGCTTTCTTTGCAACAAAGGAAGACATTATGTAGCTGCCTTGCTGTGGCTGTAAAGATCATATGCTTTGCATTCATATTTCACACCTGGAGCAACAGTGGAACCCAGGCTGCTGAATTGTTTGTGGAAATTCCCTTTTAAGTTAGACCAATAAAATATATAAGAAGCATTCCAGCTACTGTCATTAATACAGTGGAAACTGTAGACTAGCATGCCTCATGTCATAGGGGGCTGCAGTTTAACATATTTGCTTGTAAATTATAAAGAAACCAACCAGGCTTGTCTTGGGGGATTGAAGAGACATGATCCTCCCTTGCCAAAGACTGCAGACTAGTCTTTTCCATTTTCATAAAAGTTTGGCAGACAAACTTGAATGATGTTCTCTTCCCATTTTATCTGAACTGAAAGTAAATTATGTGAAATATGAAATGCCTTATTACAGATCAGCTTCATCCAGTATCTAGCTAAACAACTTAACCTCCCAGCCACAACTATTTGGGCAACTATTTGAATAATATTAAAAGGGAATTCAATACATTCATGTATTCAATACATTAATGTGAGAACAATAGCTACTAGTTATGTATATAATCTACCTCCAGTGACCAAGGCAACAACATCCTATCACTGAATATCAATGACTGTGGAGAATAGAAGGAAATACCGTAGGAGTAATTACTGCTTAAGCCAGTATTTCTCAATCTCAGCAACTTTAAAATGGGTGGACTTCAACATGGTGGACTTCATGGCTGGCTGGGGAATTCTGGGAGTTGACATCTACCCATCTTAAAGTTGATGAGGTTTAGAGATGCTGGCTTGTCTACCAAAAGAACAGAATGCTAGTTTTGTATAGTTTCTGCAACACTCTTCTCATGACTCAAGTCAAACCATATTACCTGGCAATTTTTCATTTTATAATATTTGAAACTTCTATTGACCCAGTGCATTCCTGAAGGTCAATAGGAAATATATTATAAATTATGAATCTACAATACTTTGTGACAAAATGAGTCAGTTAACAACAAACATCCATTTGAGACAATTCAGAGTCATAAGGTTATGCATATTTCCAAAATAATTTGAAAGAAGTGCTTTAGATCTAGTACAAGAATAGCACCTTGCTACTATTCATTAAAACAGCTTCTCTTTCTTCAGGTTTCTGCAGAAGCCTAGAAAAAAGATGCAAATGCCATAAGAGTCAAATAATTTTAATGAATTGACTCCTTCCAGCAGACACATCTTTTTTTAAGCTTGTACAGAATCCCTGTTTCCAAAACATGTTTGAAATGTGCTTCGCCCAAGTCAATGGATATCTGAGAAACAAAACTTTTGGATGCTGCACAAAAGGTAACATAGACTGCCAGGTCTACCTTCATATACAGTCAAGGTTATCAACAGGATGTTGTGAAAAAAGTAAAGATACAAGGAGCAATGATGGGACCAAAGCTTTATATATACAACACATGTAAAAAAAAACTGGCAGAGCTTCAGTTGCACTATTGCAACTACCAGTTTGACCCTTTCTAGCATATACTGTGGACACTCCTAGATAAGCAAATTCATAGTTCTGACACCAACCCCGTTTCCTTCAGTTGCTCAGTATTTTTCATAAATCAGCTGTAGATCACAAAAAAACGGCATTACTTCAGGTGCTTCCCAAATAAAAATCTGGAAAGAATAAGTAAGAAAACATCATTAGGTAATGATAATAATTATGATAATAACCTGCAAGATTGTTGAAGATCAAATAACTGCCTTTACTTTGAAAACATTAGAAAAGGACAGTATGAAATCATGATGATAATCTCACACTCATAAAGACATTTTAGGGGGAAAATATTGAGAAGACTTTGGGGTTGGTTTGTTTTCTAACAAGCCAACAAAATGCAAATCAGTGTTCAGTATTTTGGGAGTGTATTCTGTCCCACTTAACACTCTGCTGTTCTCCTTAGATCTAATAGTTCTTCTACAAGGGAATATTTTACAGCAATCTAATCTGAAACTTTCCATATGGTATTGCTCAAACACAATTGGACACACTTTATAGAGTAATTGCACAGCATACTTTTTCTTAATGTATTTGATTCTAAAGGGATTCTTTTTGTTGTTGTTTCAGAGTTTTCGAGTTGAGAAGCATTTGATTCATACAACAGATTGCTCTGAAAAAGAGCCAAGGTTGCTTCTGAAAGATCTTGTAGATCTGGAATTACTGGTGTAACTCACAGTCCAGAGAGAGAGGCTTGAAACTGAACAGTCATTCACAGCAATTCCTATAACTAAAGAGGCAAGTCACTCTTCGGTTTAAGAACTGGCTTGCCTGTTTGGCTGGAATAATGTCTGGAAATAATGGGAAAGGGAGGAAGGAAAGTCCAGAGACCGATCTCTTGTTTACATATAAATAGCTGCTTGTGAATGGTGATGATGATATCTAAATTAATTTCTAACATATCTTAGGCTTCGACTTTACATTTATCCCAAGATCCTTTTCAAGATAGCTGTTTCCATCAAGAAGCAACAATTTTTTCCCCAAGCAGTGGTCACTAAGTGCTGGAAGTTAAGCTAAAGCCATCCCAGTGATCCTGATCAAGTTGGTTGTTTCCTCACTGTTGATAACAGCAATAAAACAGCAATCTTGTTATCAGATGTATGCATAACTGTTTGCAAAATTGCTTCCAGCATGCCATTCAAAGAATGAGTACAGCCTTCATCCTAGAAAAGTTATGTACATTAGTGTTGCTCAATTTTCCCTATCCTTTCCATCAAGGAATGTATTCGGTAGTAATGTAGCTACAACTCACAGAAATGCAACACGAAATGTGATATGTAAAGATCTAAAGGAAAAATGCTACTGCAGAGTAGAAAGACTCATACTTGAATGAGTATGCAAATTGGAAACCTATGGAAATGCTTCCAAGCAATAATGGGGCAACAGCATACAAATATGGAAGCCAGGTGTGAGAATAACTTTAGAGAATCTAGGTCTGCCCCAGAGTTTAGTCAGTTATTTCTGTTTTGATGGGATATACTTTGGATGGCCTGGATATATTTTGAAGACAGTAACAGTTTGTTTGTTGCTTTATGATACTCCACAAAAAGGTGTGCTTCTGGAGGACGAGTGTATGGGAGGAAACATAAGAGAAGGTTTCAGTTGAGCCTCCTAACTGATTGCTAAACATGACAGAGCCAGAGCAGATATAGACAACTATAGGTTTTTGATGATAAGAAATCTTCTTGTAGGCTCTATGCTACTACACTACAAAAGAGAAACATTTGCATAAAATTACATCATCCTATATTAAATATGTAAGTACAAAGCTATAAATAATTACAAGCATATCTCAGAGATATTACGGGTTGGGTTCCAGCCCACCACAATAAAGCGAATATTGCAATAAAGCAAGTCACGTGATTTTTTTTAGTATTCAGTGCATATAAAAATCACATTTATACTGTAGTCTATTAAATATGCAATAGCGTTATGTCTAAAAACCAATGTACATACCTTAATTGAAAAATACTTTATTGCCTGTGAACAAATGCTTCTGAAGAAATGTCACCAATAGATTTGCTTGATGCACAATTGCTACAAACCTTCCTTTTGTAAAAAGTGCAATATCTGCAAAGCAAATAAAGCAAAGTGCAATAAAATTTAAACACTGCATCATAATAGAAAAGATTGTGATTTGGTGCCCTGCTCAGCTTATTGTTCATATTCTGCTCATGGAAAGTGATGTTTCTCCACATTCTGACAGGACTTGCCAGCTTGTGTCGGCAAACGAGCAGCTTGGAGCAGCTGATCATTGGGTAAAATCTAACAACAGTCCAGGAGTCAGCCAAAATAGCAAGAAGCTTCCAAGTAGCAGAGAGAGCAAGAAAGCAGCAAGGTACAAACTAGATCTGGATCCAACTAACATAAGGCAAGATTTCAAGCAGCCGCTCAGTAGTTTCCAGTGATGAGTTTTATCTCAGAAGCTGTAAAGTTAAGTTGCATAATGCAGACTTCCTCAGAAGCTGTTCTGATTGCTGAATAAAAGTATACTCCCAAGGATTCCTTCTTTGCAGCTGTTTGCTCGTCTCAGCCTTGTGAGTATGCATCTAGGGACTGTCACTCTCATAGGCTAAATGGCATCTTGAGGCCATGATGTCACATAAACATCTGGAGCTCCAAGGTTTGTGCTGGAGGGACTTTCTCAGTATTCATAGACATCAGAACTTTCCTCAGGCTTTTTATTTTGTCCATAGAGGACAAAATGACAATCCAGATGTTAATTGTCAAAGAGTAATTTCACAATCCCGTTTTTTCAGTTCAACTTTTACCACACTGAAGTTAAAAAACATTCTATCATGGATTGTGATGATAGTGAATTTATGTGCTTTACTCCCAGCCAATCCATGAGAGGTGACACTACATACTACTATACAATACAACTACTATAATACTATATACTTTGAATCTATGAAATGTTGAGAATCTTCTCTCTTCTGTTCTATAATCTCACATGCTTATTCTAAGAATCATGAAAGTCAAAGAAGATTCTCTGCAGGGAATACTAGGTTAGTATGAGCATGTGAAACATTTTACAGTTTAGGGTACAAAAAGCAGTAAAAAATAATAAATAATATGACAAAGTAACACAAGCTGTTTTAACTATTTACTTTGTATAACTTACTTTATTGATTATAAACTTCCTAGGTTTCTTTGTAAAGACTGTAAACTTCCTAAGATGGATAAAGTTAAAGAAAAAATATACCCATGGTAGCAATATTTTGGATTATTTCAGAAATTCAGATGAAGGTTATATATAGTAATCAGTCATACAGGTGGGAGTATTTTGTTGCTACCATAAGAATGTTGTTTTAGTATGACAAAGTCTTAGATTTGTGAACTTAAAATTATTTCTATTATTTGGTAGAGAAGTGCAAGAATCAAACTTTAATCGTGTATACATTTATAGATGTGAATGCTTTGCTTGTAATTACAGCAGTCCAGATATGTGACAACTAAAATGTATGCATAGTCTGCATACAAATCTTAACAGAGACCAGATGCTGGAGGTAACAAAACAACAAGAAAAGTAGTAGACCACATATCACATTGAACAGAAGCAAATTAGTGTCCTGTATCGGCAAAGCTGAGGCCCATAAAGGAACAAATCAAGTTCCTAGCATAGTTTTCTCCAGAGTTTAGAGGACTGAAAACAGAGAGTTTAATGAGTGTGTTGTTGAAATGGACCATCAGGCACTGATGAAGTTGACAAGGTAAAGCAAGGGTCATCTCCAATTCAATCTGCATCACCTTAAGTGCTTTTGAAGGCCATGGCAGCATTGTGCCAAAAACACTGCACAAGAAACCTACTACATAAGCAATTTAACAGTAATCATCCTAGACGTCCATAGTTCCATGGGCAATCTGTCTGATTTGCATTATTCCAAAAACATGTGAAATATAATTTTCTCAAATGGTCAAAGGAGCCCCACTGCAAATATCCCTTGTATTTTAACTCAGCATGGTAAGCTGATGTGGACAGTACTTCTCAGAGATCTGTAGAGGCCAGAATTTGTGTATTTGAGACCCTTTCATTGCATTGAAGGTATAAAATGATGAATAAGGCAACAAAACAAACAAGATGTTAAGCTGCACATTTAAAAAGAATAGCAAGTACCCAAATCTGAGCTGTCCTTTGAGCCCAGATAACTGTCCTAAGTATTCCACTGTTCCTCATACTGACTGAATAGAGGAGGATGCTGTATACAGGGTTTAAGATGGCTAGCTCTAACCAAAACTACTTTTTATCCACAATTTATCCTTTGCCAGTTTAGAATAGCTATACAGGGCAAGTATTTGATCCTATCTCTTTATTGACTCTCAAATTAATTAGCATTTTCTTGGCTTGGCAAATCTTAAGACATTTCTTTGAGAAAAAGAAAAAAATCAGGCTTACCTTTTTTCTTAATGTTAGTATGCTAAAAACACAGACAGTTCTAAAATATGTATTCTTTAATATGCAAAGGGCATACAAATGTGTACACATCATTTACAAAGTTTTCTAAATAAAGTAGATGTTTGATCACTTCTAATAGATCTATTTGACAAAATCATAAGATTGAAAATTGCAAAAGAGTTTCTTCTGAGGATACATTACTCATGTGTGCTTGTCAGATTATGTGGAGATAGGTCTTTCCAGTCTTGCTCCCAAAATAATAAAATTAACTCCCTTGGGAATTAGGTGGGTCTCCCTGCATAATCCATTTTTGTTCTCAAAGTACATTGCTTTAAGCTGATTTTAATTTTTTTAATGATTGCTTTATTTTAATGTCATTGTTGCCTAATAAGTAATTGAATGGCTTTTACATTTGCTATGTACTTTTAAGTGGAATACAAATCCAGTATACAATGCTACTACTAATAATAATGAAGCATCTGTAAAGAGCTCTAATGATGCAATCATAACGATGTGGTTGAGATGAATGGATGCGGTGTAGAATTTTTATATGCTTGTGTCATTTTAAAATAGGAGTTGGCAACTTTCCATCTTCAGCATGATTTAATGTGGCCTTCAGCCTAATCTTGAAATCCATATGTTGATGAACTACAATTCCCATCAACTTAGGCAACATTGACAAATGATAAGGGTGCTGAGAACCATAGTTTATAAATATCTGAAAAGCCTTAGATTCTCCAGCCCTGGATTATAGGTGTAAAAAAATTATGTTCCTCACATACTGTAATCCTTAATAAAATGGTTAACACTTATTTCAGACTGTCGAGATCATCTCAACTCAGCTCTTTAAAATGTTATTGTGAAATGGTTTGTTATTTACTGAAAAATGCATAATATTGTTTTATTAAGTGTTAGAATCAAGGTGCTTAACAGAGTTTCAAATATGATCATCCTATATGAAAGCATACTAAGCATTTGGTCCATACTGTTGTACCACATTTAGATAAGCCAGCTCTAAGTACCTAAAAATATCTTTGTTTATATTACTGTAGTGTCCTTGCTTGCAGTAAAAGTTCAAGTATTTAGGCATTTATTTAAAAAATGCAGTAAATACCTAAATTCAGGGAATGGAAGGATCTTCCTAGATGCAGTATCTTAAAACATCTTTCTGCTTCATTTAGCTTTAGATTGAACTTATTTTCCACATATTTTATTAAATTAAAACATAAATTAAATGTTTCTAAGTGTATTTATATGTTTTATACAGCAGTAAAAGCATACCAGGCAACACAGAAGCACATATGTTTTTGAAATTATTTCTGCATTGAGACTGTCTTCTAGACTCAGTCACCATTATGAATGGAATTACATGTAATACATTTTAATGGAAAAATAAAGATTTGAACATAGATTTTTTTATTTCTGTGACAATTATACAATAAACGTGCATTAATTTTATCTGACATGAATTATGGTAAGGAATCAGTCCTATGAACTTGATATGGGACTAAACTTTCTTTAAGTCAGCTGGTATGCTTGGAAATAAATTGGAATAAATACATGTGTGTACAAGATGATTGTTAGATTTCAGTGAGTTATACATTTACCTCAAACATTACGAACTTTAAGATACTTACGTCCAAGTAAACATGCAATGGACTATATTGTAGACTGAAACTGAAATAAAATACTTAATGCATCCATAGCTACTTAAACTACATGCTAATTACTGTTCAATAAAATGCCACCTAGAAACAAGAAATAACCTTCCCATTAATTGTACCTACTAATCACACATTAGGATTTCTAAATGCTAATCACTGTGTTGCCAAAATACCATTCATGTTCTGTATAGGAGAAGAATTTCTACAAGTTTAGGGAAACTTCAAATTATTTCTGGAAAAATCATCAAGAAAAATCCAGTAGTAATGAGAACTGAATCTATGGAACAGGAAAGAGAGAATGTAAAACTGGGGTACACTAAAATAAAATAGGTTATCCTGCAAAAGGTACTCATTTTTCAGTATATTTATATCCTACATTTCTTCTAGGAAAGCTGATATACATGGTCTTAACTCATTCGTATCTTCATAAAAATCCTGTGAAGTAGCTGAGGCTGAAAAATGATGATTACTAAGACCATCTAGTAAGTCTAATGGTTAAGTGCAGACTTGAGCCTGAATCTCTCTAGATATAAGCCAGTACCTACCCTACAACATTTTTATTAATTTTAAAAAAGCAAGCTCCAGATCCTGTCTGGTAAGGAGTTATGTTTGGTGAGACCCAGGAGATGGACCTTTTTAGCCATGGTGCCTGTCTTGTGGAACATCATCCTCCCTGAGGTGAGATTGACCCCCTATCCTTCCAAATGTCCCTTAAACTGTCAACAGGCTAGGGGGGTCTTATAGAAATGGGGATTTAATGAGGTAGCTACACTGTGTAAAACATCTATGCTCTCCCTACCACTTTTTAGTTTCTCTTCTTTTTAGTAATAATATTTATGCTTCTGTAATTACAGTGGTACCTCACAAGATGAGTAATTCACAAGACGTGAAAACCAAAAAAATTTAATAAAATTTATTCCACTAGACGAGCTGTGATTCACACGACAAGCAAACTTCGCACGATAACTTGTGCGTCATCAGTCAGCAGGCTCTGTATTTCTCGTTCAGGCAGCAATCCTGTGCGAGAGTTCTGCCAATGCTGCCATGTTCAGTTTAGTCCATTGCCTATAGGCGGCAAGCATTCTGCCGACTCTGCCGCATGGCTTACTCCATTCCCATATGGGCAGCAACACACACATGTTCTGCCAACTCTGCCACATTAGCCGTCTCCGTTACTGTGCATGTGACTGACCTTGCCAGAATCCTGATTGCAATGAGCCCCCCCTCTTGTAGACTAAACAGTGTAAATTAAGTGAAAGGCGTTCAAGAATGGAACTCCAGAGACTTCAGACTCCAGTTTCAATCTCCAGGCAGTCCCCTCCCCCTCCTCTCCTCTCCCTTATGCTAGCCAGGATATTCTCAAAGCGCGCACATGCGCGCGTGCACACACACAAAATAAAGCAGAAATTGTCCTTGTCCTTGCCCAAACTAGAACAGAAATTCCCCCTCATCACTTCTCCCCTCATAGTACAGAGGTAAGAAACATTTCCAAACCGCCCACAACACCCAGAAAAGCTGAGGGAAAAGGCCCTTTTGCCTTGAGTGGCAGCGGCAGTGGATCCTCCGAGCCAACAAGCAGCAGCTGAGGCCAGAACCTGCCTCAAAGCAGATCCGTAAGTGCTGGTTAGTTTGCTCTATTTCTGCTTTATATCATGTCTTAATCATGGTTATTTGTTTCAGATGTGAGGGACAATCATTTCAATATCAAATTCCTTTGAAAATGATTTTTTGGTGAATATTTGTGGGGGGGTGGAACGGATCATCCGATTTTCTATTGTTTTCAATGGGAAACCTCATTTTGCCTTAAGAGCATTCTTCCGGAACAGATTAGTCTCATCTTGTGAGGCACCACTGTATTGTTTTTTATAGTTTTCTTATATGCCACCCAGAGTCAAATTTCTGTGAGATGGACAGCATATAAATATGATAAATACATCAACAAATAAGTATGTAGAGGACATAGGGAATGGCTTTGAAGGACAGAAGGAAGAACCACTATCAAAGCAGCAGTCAGATAGGTGGAGGTCGGAAGAGCCACTAGCAAAAAAATCAACAAGTCTAAATGTCTCAGACAAGGTTTTCCCTAGTTCATACAAATATTAAATGAGGGAGGGGGAAGCACATTCAGATTTACAAAATTCTGATACTACAGCTATTACAATAAAAGTAATCCTGATCTATATGTCATGGATTTCTTAGTCTGGTCTTGTAAGACAGACAATATTTGACTTTTGGTAGTTTACAGGAAAATATTTTAAGACAACAACAACAATAGGAATAGTTAATATTATATTTGTCTTAAAACCAGAGTATATAAAAAAGTCTACAGTTCTATTTTCATAATTTTAAACATACAGACCCAGAAGAGCTCAGAAAATATGATTCTGAAATGCCAGAAAAATCAGAGGAAGGTTAATCTGTAGTAATACATTTTTCCACAGCAAAGAGACCAAAACAGAAACAAAAATCTTTTCCTAGCCTTGGTCCTTCTAATTTCCTTGGTAGGAGACGTCTAACAACACATTTATTTATTTGTATTCCTCCTTTATTATTTTTATAATTAACACAAGGCAGTGAACATATCCAACACACCTTCCTCCTCCTATTTTCCCCACAACAACAACTCTGTGAGGTGAGTTGATCTGAGAGAGAGTGACTGGCCCAAGGTTACCCATCTGGCTTTCTTGGCTAAGCTGGGACTAGAACTCACAACTCCCATTTCTAGCTCATTGCCTTAACCACTTGACCAAACTAGATCTCCTTGAGCTTGTCATTTCCTTGAGTTTCTTTAATCAGATGAGTTGATTCTGGTTGAAAGAAGAGACGGTCCATCAAGCCATGTAGAAGGGCATAGTGGCCAGCCGTTAAGATGCTGGGCTTGTCAGCCAGAAGGTCAGCAGCTTGGCAGTTTGAGACCCAAGTACTGCTGTGTGATGACATGAGCTCCTGTTATTGACTCCAACTCCTGCCAACCTAGCAGTTCAAAAGCATGTAAAAATGCAAATAAATAAATAGGTACCACCTTCAGTGAGAAAGGTAACAGCATTCGGTGCACCATGGCATATAGTCATGCCAGCCATATGACCACAGAAGCATCTTTGGACAGTGTTGGCTATTTGGCTGTGAATCAAAGATGAATACCACCCCCTAGAGTTGGACACGACTGGCAGGGAAAACCTTTATCTTTAACCTACAATTTAGATTATATCGCTACCCCAAAATTTGCTGTAGGCTCTCTTGTTGTCTTCCATCCCAAAATTCTGATACTTTCCTCTTCCAGAAGATGAGAAGTATATTTTATTTCATACTGTTTTGCCAAAACTACCTTATTTAAAGCAATGGTAACTGACTTATTTATGTCATAAAATAAATTTAATGTCTGAGCGCTTTTCCAAGATATTCCACAGTAGTATCTACTCTAAGTTTGCTATTATGTACTTTCTGCAAAATGAAGTATGCAAATATAAAAATGTGGAATCTACATCTTCAGGATGGGTTTACTTGACTATTTCTTTACAAGTGCTTTGATCATACTAACTCATTTGTTGTTGTTCAGTTGCGCAGTTGTGTCTGACTCTTCGCGACCCCATGGAC
>JANHZU010005009.1:46372-60194 GCA_032468055.1 Acrochordus granulatus | reverse complement strand
TCTGTTGACTTTGAGTCTCAGCTCTTTCTGTCATTCTTTTGTTGGATCAAGATATTAAATACTTTGGAGGAAGAGAGGTCATGAACTGTACATAGGACAAGAATGTATTTCTTCTTCTAGGGTACATTGAAATTTTCACAAAAAGGAAAATGCTGATGAGCTTGTTTTCATTTGATTTAGACTTTTGTGGACCTGTTCCTATCTTCCTATATAATTTTTTTCAGAATGCTCATATTCCTCCTAAAATATCAAAGTATAAAATATATTTTCCCCAATATTTCATTTTTAAAAATGTTCAGTCCTGAACATTTTTGCTTTTTAAAGAGTTATTATGTACATACTTAATCCTATTTAGGATTGAGAAGAAAAAACACGATTAATTTCCCCCTGGGGGAACAGCTCTCCTACTCCAGAAGCACACAGTGCTGTACTGTGTAATTGTTCCTTTGTATGTAACCCATTGAAGTCCTATGTAAAACATTTGGTAAAAGGAGAAAAAAGTCTCATTTATCCAATGCTGGATTTCACCCACTGTATATTTAGCTCCCTCCTTCCTAGAATCCATAAAGCAAGGACAACTTTATTTTCTCATTAAAATGTGTAGACATTCATTTTAGAAGGCTTTGATCAGCCTGAACTTGCTGTTTTTGTGTATACCTCGTTGTATTTTATCCAGAGCTTCTAATTGAGCTAGGTTACAAATTTGCAAAATGCAGATACTATTTTATTTACTACAAATATTTTTGTGGCTTAATCAATTTGCAATTCTTAGAATCATAGAACTGTAGGGCTGGAAGGGACCTTGGAGGTCTTCTAATCCAACCCCCTGTCCTAGGCAGGAGTCCTTATACTATCCTGGACAAATTGTTGTCCAAATTTTTCTTGAAAACATGAAGCACCCACAACTCCAGGAGGTAAGCTGTTCCACTATTTCATAGTTCTCACTGACAGGAAATTCCTCATTTCCAGTTTGGATCGCTAACTTCCAACCATTGCCTCTTATCCTGCCTTCAGGTGCTATGGAAAATAAACCAATGTCCCTTTCCCTGTGACAGCCTTTCAGGTACTGGAAAACTATCACATCTTCCCTCTGTCTTCGGCTAGACATACGTTGTTCCCCCAATCTTTCTTCATAGGACTTTGCTTCCAGACCCTGTACCATCTTTGTTGCTCTTCTCTGCACTTTCTAGGTTCTTAGCATCTTTTTTGTAGCATGGTGATCAGAACTGGATGTAATACTCCAAATCCAAATCCAGACTCACAAATGCTGGTATAAGGTGATACTATCACTTCCTCTGATCTCTTGAGGCAGGTTGAACTTCTTGAGCTGATGTAGAAAATACATCTTCTGATGTACCTTCTTAATAATGGGGCTGATGTCAACTGCCCATTGTTGGGAGATTATGGAGCCTAGACACTTGAAGGACTGTACACTGAACACTATTGCTGAGTATGGTAAAGGAGGATAAAATGGTAGGTCTCTTTCTAAAATCCAGTCATTTCTATAGTTTTTTTTTATTTATTAAATTTATATGCCGCCGAAATCTGAAGACTCTCGGCGGCTAACAACAGTAAATATAAATATATATATTAAAACAATTAAAATACAAATTAAAAAAAAACATTAAAACAAAATAAAAAACCTGGTAGTCTAGCGAGGTAGGCAAAAGATTTAGAATATAAAAAGGGGGGTGAGGATGGCTTGGGATCCATTAGCCACCTCCATGCTGATAATGAGCCCCCCCCAGAGCCCCAGGCCATCTCGCAGAGCCAGGTCTTAAGGGCCTTCCGGAAGGCCATCAGAGAGGGGGCATCCCTCAGCTCGAGATGATCCGTTGGGCAGGAGCCACGGCAGAGAAGGCTCTTCTCCTAGACCCCGCCAGCCGAAATTCCTTGACTGACGGGAACCGGAGAAGTACTCCTCTGCTGATTCTGGTGGGTTGGGAACTCCCCATCAGGGTGACACGGTTCCTCAGATAGCCTGGTCCTATGCCATGAAGGGCTTTAAAGGTTAATGTAAGCACCTTGAATTGTACCCGGAAGCAAACTGGTAACCAGTGCAGCTCGCGGAACAAAGGTGTTATGTGTGCCGATCTCTTGGCCCCTAAAATCATCCGTGCAGCCACACTCTGCACCAGCTGCAATCTCCGGATACTCTTCAAAGACAGCCCCATGTAGAGCGCATTACAGTAGTCCAGGATTGAGATGACAAGGGCATGAGTGACCGAGTGTAGGAACTCCCGGTCCAGGAAGGGGCGTAACTGGCGCACAACATGAAGCTGTGCAAAGGCTCCCCTGGCCGTGCTCGCAACCTGCTCTTCAAGTAGGAGTCGCGAGTCCAGGAGAACCCCCAAGTTACGCACCAGGTCTATCTGGGGTAGTGCAACCCCACCAAGAGATAAGGATGGAAATGTCCTAAGACCCGGACCCCCCGCCACCCAATAATATAACTGTAAAAGCAAGTTTATTTCTAAAGCAGCCTTTCTCGGTTATAATACTCTCCTTAGTTAACAAAATTTACAGTATGCCTGAATCAGCCGCCAGAAGTTTTAGAGAGTACTACTCAGTCCTCAACTGTTGGCCACACTAACTTGGAATTCTGGGATTTGCAGTCTCTACCACATCTGGATATTGCCATCTGTGCTCTGTTGGTAAATGACTGGAATAAACATACTTGAGATTAGAGCCTTAGATTAGATAACTAGCTGTATATTGCATTAATATGAATACAATACTGTAATAATAAAATATTGTATTAATATTTTCAATGACAAACATTTCCTTGTTCAAATTTCAAGGCAATTATTCTCTTAGAATTGCCTTGGGGCATATCATAGACCAGGCCTAACTTGAACTTTATTCTTTAGCAGAGTCTTTTCCGAGTGAAGAAGTATCAATAGACTTGTGCAAAAGCTGTAGCTAGTAATAAGTTTTGAATCATACAGCCTTTCACACTCACAAAATTTTAATGTATATGAAATTTTACATTAACAAATTTTACAGTACTGCAAATACAAATAAATCTATTTTCATTGAATCATATTTGTTCTTCCTCTTATCCTATCCTTGTTATCTTAATTACCCATCAATTATTTGGTTAGTAATTTATGTTAAAAATGGATGGCCATACTCATGCCAGGGAAAAGAAAAAAATCTAGGATTTAGAGTACAAGACTTTAAAAAAGGAAGAGAGATACATACAATATCAGTAACCACAGCACAGAGGAACTCAACGCCTTAATGATTCAAAATGAACTTTGCCCCCCCCAGTGATCACTCTCTAGTACTTAAGTCTTCATGAATTCCCATCCTTTATAGAGTGTTTTTGATGGCAGCCAATTCTTTGCTGAAAGTTAAGTGCTCTTTTATATGATCATATAAAGCAGGCTTCGGTTTGAATGGGTACATTACATTGACAAATGTTTATTGGAAAGCCAATTACAGCTTCATAAATCAAGGCTCCCTGTCACAGATATGGTAAACTCACAAGTGCCACCAGATGTCACAATTGAGCCCAGCAGGGAAATTCAAATAATACCATGGAATCCTGTCCCTCACCCATAGCAGTGACAGTAGTCAAAACAGGAAGAAATAGTTTGTTATCTTTCATTTAACTTATTAAAATACTTGTTGCAGAATGTCATGGCCATCCTGAAGTTCGGGGGGTAAAATGCATTTGTTTTCAATTTGCAGATAAATTAAAATGACAAGGTCAAGCAAAATCTACTGGCAGACGGACAGCTGAATTTTAAGGTGAACACGATTGGGCGCACATAGTTGGATGAAATCTCCCACATCTTTTACCATTTTAATTTTGCAGCAGGCAGCTTGCATTTGAAACACACCAGTGAATGATATGCATGTTCTTGTTATTTTTTTAGTAAATTGATACTAACTGAACACGATCAGTAAATATTAGAATATCTATTTTAAATACAGCTCACAAGTACAACCGGTTGGATTTATTTATTTCTTGTTTGCAAGAAATGCTTGTAGATTTACGGCCAGGCTGTATTTTCCTATTCTTTGTTCTAATAAATGAGCCCTCAAGTGGTGAAATCAAGAAAGTACACAGATGCATTTGCAAACACTAACGATTCTTTAATATGCTAATCAGAACAACTGTTCCATTCTGATCAGCGTAAGAGAAAATTTTGTCCCTTTCAGCAAATTCAGTTTTGATATAATCATAAAGTAGACAAAGGGGATAGAGGAAAATATCCTACTCTGCTGCTTTAAAAAAAAATACAGTGGAAAAAATGTTGCTGGAAGGAGGCCTAAAGTGTTAGTTAAGTAGACCGACTACATTTGTTTACAAAGAAAATAAAAGCATTCAGGAAGGTTGGAATTTAATTAGAAATCCATATTTTTGGGTTATTGGTGTATTTTAAAACTTGATGTGTGTAAAAATGTTTATAACATTTTTCATTTTTATCTTTCAGAGACACACTATGAAATTATGGGAGAGATTCAATAATATTTTAGGTGGGATGGATAGACAGACGGACAGACAGATGATATTTTTCCCATAAAGTGTATTGCTAGCTGAATTTATAGAGCAAGCTAGATTACTTTAATGAATAACAATTTATTAAATAAATAACAGTGGGCTTAGTTTACCTATAGTAACTTGTTAAATCATACAATATAGTGGGGTTTTGCTACATGATAGGCAAAACTAAAAAAAAGCTGTTATGGCTTTAATGTTTGATAACATGTAAATCTTTTGCTTGAGTTCCTAGAGGATGTCATAAGTCAGTGTTTCTTCAAGTTGTTTTTTCTTCAGGACCTCTTCCCATTTTTAAAAATTATGGAGGACCCCAAAGCAGTTTTTGTTTGTATGGTTACGATCCCGGGCCGCCAGCCTTCCAGCCGGCAAGCCGAGCTCTTAACCACTTGCGCCACCGTGCCCCCTTTATCAATATTTACTATATTAAAAATTAAAATTAATATCTCTTATGATGGGATGTTAATACTGTATTATTTTTCAATATAGGCTGGCAAATCATTATAATTTGTGATCCCCTGAAAAAGTTTGGGAACCCCCAGGGGTCCTAGGATCATACTTTAAAAAAATACTGCCATAAATAATTATGATGTGCTGTACATTTTGACAGAAAGTACTCTAGATACAATTCCTATTCATCCAGAAACCAAAGGTTTAATAGCAATAATTAATTTTAGCATCTACTGAATTAATTATCTAACCCAAGACAGACACTCTACATCCAGAACTAGTTTTATATCATGTAGCTATTGTCAGAGAGTGTTTGCAATCATGCAATCACTGCCCTATCACTTTCCATGTATATTAAACTGTGAAGTTGGTTTTTTTTTGAAGTATAAGTTTTTTGAACTATAAAATCAACTTGTAAGCTTCCTCAAGAAATAGATTTATGTTTATTGTGAAGAAATAATTTACACATCTAAACAATATTTATAGTTTGGGAGTGCATGAGAAACATCAATATTCAACTGCCTACTGCACATTACAGCAATTTATGGGATGGTAAGACAAACTTATAAGTATTTAGAGAAATGTGAATTTTAGTTAAGTTCTCACTTAAACATTTTATTTTTCTAACATCCTGTTCACTCTCTGTAAAGCCAACCCACAGAGATCCATTACAATTTCTATAAATAACAGTGATAAAACTCATTCATGAAGTTCACAGGAAGACTTTGGGCCAGTCACACACTCTCTTATAACACTGTGGTGAATATGAATTAAGGGCAGCTGTCTGAGAAAAGGAAATTATAAATATAGTTAATACTATAGTTAATATGCTATAATGAACAGTAGAGAATTATACCCTATTTTTTACTACTGAAGAAAAATATAGCACTCATTCTTCTAATTGTCATATTAATAGGCAATGTTGATAGGGCTGTATAAATCTATTACATAAATTATATTTTGTACAATTTAAGGTAGCATGCATAAAGCTTCCTTCTTTAATTTTCTCCACAACAACAAGCCTGCAAGGAGGGATTGTCAGTTGAGCGAGGGAAAAGATCTGATGAAAATGAAGTGATAAAAAAGACACTGATCCTACCTGAATGTCAAGGAACAAAATAGGTTTGAATATCTGTGTAATCAGACTTTTAAGCACTATTACATGTTCTGTTATAAAATGTATATATTTCAGTCAGAATAGAGCTAGGATTATCAGATCAGGATTGCAAAAATTAATGGGAGCAAAGAATTAAAAGTTCTAAAACTGTACATTGCCATCTAGCGATCATACAGATTTTTGCAAACCAAATGTTTGCAATCCTTTATTGTATCAGAAATTTACTAAATCTGCAAGGTTGTTTTCTTTCTAGTCCTGGTCCATCGACTTCATCTTGTGTGTAATAAATAGTAGGATGAAAAAGAACATAATACATAATAAGAGAAATAATACCTAATACTAGGGAGATTATAGCTGCAATAGTCAATGTAGATAAATATATTTTTTCATCAAATAATGATTTCCAGTACCTACACATACACAATATAATTAAAGTTACAATTATCCGAAAAACATAAAAAACTACCTGGATAATTACTGTGTTTTCTCCCTTGATATTAAAAAAGGTAAAAATAAGAATGATTGCCACAATCACTCTGTAAACATATTCTGTTGCTTTAAATTTACAAAATTCAGTGTTTTGCTTTATCACCCAGCTTAGATTCCCAAACCAAAGCAATATAAGCAGAATAATAGAACCTGTAATACTCAACACTGTGACTAGGACAATGGTAAGTATCCAAGAGGTTAATGTCATCAATTTATAGAAAAGATATATTAGTTTGCAAAATATCCCACTAAATTCATTTTTATCAGGCAGAGATTTTCGCAAAATTATCTGATAGTTCACTGTTGCACAGGAAATGCTGCAGAAAGACAAAGCGATGGAAACATCTTTAAAAGAAAACAAAAATAGGAGAGTTAGCTCAGGTAAAAAAGATTTTTATATTTTAGTTTGATTTTTATATCAAATACAGTGGAACCTCCGATTGCGAGCACCTTGGTACATGAGATTTTCGCAAGACGAGCAAAAACTTTTAATAAAATTTAATTTGGCTGACGAGTGGTAATTCACACAACAAGCACCACACGATGAGCTTACGTGGGGAATCTCACAACAGAGCCGATGGTTCTTCTCTCTCGCTGCGTAAAAGCATAAATTAAGGGAAAGGCGTTGAAGAGAAAGAACTCGCGAGACTCAGACTCCAGATTCTCCTTCCAGGCAGTCCAGTCCCCCTCCTCCCCTCCATCTCGTCTCCTCGCACCAGCCGGGACTCTCTGCAAAGCGAAGGCCCTCCGTCTTCCTTCTCTCTCTCTGTGTCTCTCTCTCTCACGCCAGCCAGGACAATTATCAAAGCGCACGCACATACACAACACACGCGCGCACACCCTAGTCGCCCGTTACCATTCAGCCCATCCCCTGCTGCCCATTTCTTCTTCCCTCTCATAGCACAGAGGCAGGTTATGATGAGAAGCATTTCCAAACCGCCCGGAAAAGACTCCCGGAAAGACTTTGCTGAAGGAAAAGGGAAAAGGCCGTTTTGCCTCAAGTGGCAGTGGCAGAGGATCCTCCAATCCAACAGGGGGCGCCAGACTGCACCTGCCTACCAGCAGCCAAGGCCAGAATCTGCCTCGAATCTGATCCATAAGTGCTGGTTAGTTTGCTCTATTTCTGCTTTATATCATGTGTTAATCATTGATACTTGTTTCAGATATTAAGGGCAATCATTTCTACATCAAATTCCATTGAAAATGATTTTTGGTGAATATTTTTGGGGGCGTGGAACGGATCATCCGACTTTCCATTGTTTCCTATGGGAAACCTCGTTTCGGTTTAAGAGCGTTTCGGACTAAGAGCGTTCTTCCGGAACGGATCGGGCTCGCAATCGGAGGTTCCTCTGTACTTTTTAAAAAACAGAACAACACAGAAACAAGCCTATCAATCAATCTGCACTAATGTGAGGCCTTCTGGAGGGATCAGATCTTCAGTCATAGTTCATGTTGCCTTGATTTGATGGCTGACATTTATGATTATTGAAATTTATTGGCAATCTTTTGGGATGACAATGTTCCCAAAGCAGTTTATAACCAATATAAAAGTAAAAGTAAAATAAACTGAACTCATTCTGAAAACAGTCTTTAGGTGCCTTGGACCTGAAATAAAGCAGAAGGGAACTGAGGATTAGCGCCCAGCAAAAAATAATTTCCTTCTCCAAAGAAAAGGGTTGCGGGACACCCACCTTGTTAAGAGCGTTTCTCCCAGATAAACACTTTTTAAAATTGACTAAGGCTTTATATTATATTACTTTCAAAAATCTTGGTTTACATTTTGCATATCTTAATCTTGATCTTTATTGTAATATTGCAGAAAGCTATTTTTAAACAGGAATAAGTAAGCTGCCTTGCGCTTTTAATTTGACTTACACTGATAAAAAGTAGAATCGGCAGAAGCCATCACAATGTGGATCTGAAGGACAAGCTGGACTGTGCTTTCCAGGAAGGCTTTAAACAGCTGAAGCATGCTTATGTCAGCCATCGCATTGAGGCACTGATTGCTATCAATGCTGCTGTTAGAGCTGTTTGACTTAAATGCAGCCTGATATCCAAGTTTTAGTGTGAAGCAGTATCTATAAAGAGAAAAAAAATCACTCTCTTTAAAGTAAAAAGAGAATCAGATTTAGAAAACTATTTTAGGTTTATTTACTTTTTTAATGAAAAGCAGCCACGGAGGTGAGACTTCTAAGAAGACCACTACAAGGAGAAAAGGCTGCCAAATCTTTCCCTTCCAACTGTTTTTCTGCACAATCCTTCCCAGTCCACAGTTTTTTACATCCTTTATGGAAGAAAATATCCACCCACAGTCTTTCTTTTCCTTCAAATATAAAGCTGCCCTGCTTTATATTTCCTTCCTTCCTTTCTTTCCTTCCTTCTTTCTTAAATTATTCTAAACTTTTAGAGGAATGGACTTTGTTTTTTTAGTGATTAGGAAGATTGGAATTGTATATACAACTTTATTTCTCTTTCCTTTAACCATTAAACCCTGCGTGCTTCCAGCAGCCAGAAAGATGTCATATTTTTTTGTATTTTTTAATGTATTTGTTGCATAATAACCATTCAGTTATTTTGTATAATAATAAAGCTGCCATACACATCTTTCAGCTGAATACATAAAGTCGTAACACAGATGTTCTATTACTACCGCAATTCCTGAAATGGCCAGATGGCCATCTCACCATTTTCCCCTGCCCATCCCAAACATGTTACTATGAGGAAGATGAATTAGCTGATCTTTGCTTGATGCTAAGAGGGTTGAATGAAAAATACTGCCTCCATTAGTATAAACCACAAATATATTTTTATTTATTATTAAATTTATATGCCACCCCTCTCACCCTGAGATGATTCTAGGCTGCTTACAAGTAAAGCAACAGAATAAAACATTAAAATATTACAATTATAAACATTAGCATTAACTTTAAAATTGGCAAAGATGGCAAGAAAGGGAGCAAAGTATATAAGGATGGAGGCCGAATCTTCTCTTAGTCCATTAGCAATCTCCAGTACGACACACTCCATCAGGGCCCCAGGCCAATTGGCAGAGTGAGCTTTTCAGGCCCTTTGGGAAGGCCAAAAGGATGAGCATGAATCTCACGTCAAGGGGCCCAATGCTCCAAAGGTCAGGAGCCACAGGAGAAAAGGCTCCTCTCCAGGACCTGCCAGCCAAAATTCCTTAACTGACAGGGTCTATAGCATACCCCTTCTGCCAATGTAGATAGGGCAAGCCAATCCCATTGGAGTGAGATGGTTCCTTGGGTAACCTGGACTCATGCCATAAAGGGTTTAATAGGTAATAATCAACAATTTGAATTGGACCTAGAAACAAACTGGCAACAAGTGCAGCATGGGCTGGTTATGTGGGCCACCCTCGGGGCCCCAAGATGTCTGCACAGCTATATTCTATGCCAGCTGTAACTATTGAATATTCTTCAAAGATAGCCCCTTGTACAATGCATTGCAGAAATACAGATATGAGATCACCAGGGCCTGAGTGACTGAGCATAGGGGCTCCCAATCCAGGAAAAGGCACAACTGGAGCACAACACAAAGTTGTGCAAAGGCTTCCTAGCCATGACTGCTCTTTGAGCAGGAGTTGAGAGTCTAGAAGAACCCCCAAATTGCACATACAGTCTGTCTGGGGCAATGCAACCCCATCTAGAACTAAAGATGTCAAAGTCTCAGATCCTGGGCTTCGCATACCCAAAGCTACTAAGTCTTACTTGGGTTCAGCTGAAGCCTGTTGTTCCCCATTCAGACCCCCACAGCCTTCAGGCACTGGGAAAGGCAGCAATAGAGTCACTTGGATCACCAGAAATTGAATATCATCAGCATACTGATGGTATCTCATTCCTTGGCAACAGATGATCTCACCCAGTGGCTTCATGAAGATATTAAAAAGGAGTGGAGAGGGCACACCACAAAGGTGGAGACCTCTCACTCTCTATCAACACCAATTTGGACCAGCTTTGGAGAAAGGAGCCAGACCATTGCAAGACTGTACCATCACCCCTCAGATCCCACAGCCAGCCCAAAAGGATACCATGGTCTATGGCATCAAAGGCCACTGAGAGGTTGAGGGCAAAGATGGATGCACTACACACATCCTGCTCTTGCCAGAGATTGACAAGCGTGACCAGTGCTGTTTCTGTCCCATAACTGGGTCTGAAACCTGACTGGAAGGAGTCCAGATAATCCATTTCATCCAGGATTCTCTGAAGCTGCCATGTAATCACCTATTCTACTACCTTCCTTAAGAAGAAATGGTGAGAGACTGGGTGAAAGTTGTCAGGCAGGTGGGATCAAGAGATAGTTTTTTGAGGAGGAGGACAGACTAGCACCTCCTTTAAAGGTCCTGGGAACGTCCCCTTCTATAGTGAAGAATTTATCATTGCCTGAACCCACCTAGAAGTCACTGTCCTGGAAGCTTTTACCAGCCATGAGGGACAGAGATCTGACAGGTGACTGCACTAACAGCATCAAGGACCCTGTCCACTTCATCAGATCCAACAGAATTGAACTGTTCCCAGTTAAACAAATAAGACCTTTCCCCAGGCATTTCTAATGGACCTGCACCACACATGGATTACAATTGAAATGGGTCTGAGTGATTTTGTCCATCAAGTGCTCCACAAATTCCTCTGCTTGGTCCTGAAGATGATCACCTGAGCCCTTCTGTCCTAGGAGGGAATGGGTGATCCTGAATAGGGCTGCCAGGTAACATTCTGTGGATGCAATAAGGACAAAGAAAAGATGGCAGTATTGATGTGTTAGAAGATTAGACATGTTCTTTAGAATCTGTTCTTCCACTTCAGGAAACAGGAATTTGCTGTAGGAAAAAGTTATGTTGCTATTGTTTCTGAAATGGCAGCTTGCAGGAAGTATTTAGCAATGTGTTTTAAACAATGTTCTGTGATTGCATTTTTGACTGCTGAAGAAGTCCTTCTAAATGAAATTCACTGCCAAATATGGGTTGTTTATAATGATAATTCCATTGGCATGGGTACCTATATCACTTGGCCAAAAAATGTAAAGATAGTAAACCAGGAAGAGCTGATTTATGTGACCAAGAACAAAATGGATGACCTATGATCAATGAGTGAAACAAAATTACTTCAACGTCAATGATAGATTGATGAACTGATAAAAGACAATTTGCAGATTACTCAAAGAAACTACTGTCAAGATTGGCATTTCACAGGAACATGTGAATGACATTACTGATGTCTTTCAATATTGGAAGGTTTGTTCAAGACAGGTTCTTGCACATTGACAACAGAGATGAAAGCTTGAAAAGACTGAATTTTCTATCAATTGTTGTCATGCTATGCGAATAAAGGTGAGGAATTTTTTTTGCAGCATCATTCCAGCTGATAAAACATGGGTTCATCAACATGAAGTTGGATCTCATCATCTTACCCCGTCTACCACACAGTCTAGGCTTGGTGCCACATGACTTCCATCTTTTCCCAAAATTTAAGGAATACCTTGGTGATCATCTCTTTGACTCATATGAAACAGGGAAAGGACTGTCAAGAATTGAATGAAGAGACAAAATGTGGAGTTCTTTCATGACAAGTTTAAGAAGCTTATCTATCATTGGCAGTAATGTACAGTATTATTTAATGAATGGTGTTGATTATGTGGAGACGTAAATACAAATAACAAAAGAGTTCATTTCAACAATTATTTTCCTGTTTCATTTACAAAAATAAATCTATTTAAACTAAAATTATGGAGGTGAAGGCACCACTTTTCATTCAACCAGAAGAATTTATTCCTAGTATGAATTCCTTCTGCTACTTTTCAGACTCAGATTCAAAGTTCTTACAATGCCTAATTTTACATTTCTACTCAAGAATGATCTAAAGATATCAGATACATTATATTCCATACAAAAAAACCCTAAAAATTTTCCCCTTTCAGTCATGCCCAACTCTAGGGGGCAGTGTTCATTTCCATTTCATAGCCAAAGAGCAAGCATATCTGAATATGTTTCTGTGGTCATGTGGCTGGCATTGACTATACAACAAGATGCAGAGAATGCTGTTACCTTCCCATCAATTTAGGCAATACTTATTTATCTATTTGCATTTTGCATGCTTTCAAACTGCTAGGTTGGCAGGAGCTAGGGTGAATAATGGAAGCTCATCCCTTTATGCAACACCTGGGTCTCAAACTTGGGCTGCTGACCTTCTGGCCAATAAGCCCAACATCTTAACTGCTAGGCCACTGTGGTTATGTATCGTAGACCATACATGGAACTGGATGGAAAATTCTGAGTAGCTTCCATTTGTCTTTCTGAGGCAACATATGATAAATAAAAATTATAACTGTTATGCTTTGGGTTCATATTTTTCAATTTTTAATCATTTCTTCAAATACCATTAAACAAAACAAAAATCCCAAATGTCATAACTCAGCCCCCTCCATTCTGCAATGAAATGAAATTCACTCTACTCTCTATTCTTTCCACATCTTAGCAAATCTTTTTTCCATCATAGTTACATGTTAAGTTGAAATCAACCTCCAAGATATCAAAACAGATGCTACATTTTCCATCTAAAGCAGAACAAAACTTCTCATTTATCTCCATTACATTTCATTATCTGTGGATTTTTTCATTCAAGCAAATGGATGATGCAGGCACAAGTGTAGGTCAACATCTGAACTAATATTGAATGCCATTCATGCTGGAGTCTCAGAGGTTCAGTTTAGAAACATTTACATGCAAGAGTCAGCTAAATGAAGGATAAAACTATCAGAAGCATCCAGAAATATTGAAGCAATTAGTGATAGGCAAGAGGTGAGAACCACTGTAAGTGACATTCATGTCATTTGCTCACTATATTTATTCAGAATCTTTAAAACTAAAATCCTATAAATGAGTTTCCTATGTTAGACCTTTGAGATTACATTGCATAGAAGATGGAAATTTGTAAAACATCATATTGAGGGACTTTGGTTAAATTAAATCACATTTAATGTGTGTTGCATTTAATCGCAACCTATCTTTCAAACAGACAAAAGCTTTACAATAATCTTAAACTCACAAGGAGGACTTAAAACAGACAGCCTCCTTTCACTGCAATTATTAAACAGCAGCTAAACAACAATCTCTCATACAGTCATGTGAAAAAGAAAGCACACCCTCTTTGAGCTCTGTGACTTTACATATCAGGACCTAGTAAAAATCATCTGGTCCTTAGCAGTTCTGAAAAGTAGGTCAATACAACCTCAGATGAACAACAACA
>JANHZU010005008.1:67120-85557 GCA_032468055.1 Acrochordus granulatus | reverse complement strand
GATACTACTCTTGAACCATGGAGATTCTGGAGAGCAGCAATGAAGACAGAGTGGAGCTGGAGACCTCAGAACCAGTGGAGTTGCTGGCAGCTGCTGCTGACAGTGGCAGTCCTGGAGCCTGAAGCCAGAAACAGCATGCAGTTGCCAGAAGAGATCTTCCTGAAGGTCAGGTCTTAAATCACCACAGGAAAGTGTCTGGAGGAGAGTCCTGTGGTTTGATGTGGTGTGGCTTTTCTGTTGATGTGCTGAGATGTCTGATGGTTGATAAGACTTAGGCTGGCAATTGGCAAGTTGAAGAATTCAGATAGCGAGGCCTTTCTGGATGTGCCTTGGATTGGCTTCAATTGAAGCACTACATTCTTTGCTAACCATCCCTCAGTGCCAGATTTGGATGGTGCGGGATGGCCAGGTGTTGATGGTAGCCTGGACCTCTGCAGTGCTTTTTGCCCACAGATGTGTGTGGTAGAACAGGACAGGTGCCCTAAAAGAAGGTAGGAGGGAGTCAGAATGGTAGGGGAGTGCTGAATCCATCTGCCATTATTTGTAGGTCCCCAAATTTAATTAACTGCCCTCTGTGCTTCTTTCTGAACAGCGTTTTGATACTTCTCCCAAAAATTTTAGGATCCGGACTCTTTGGTCTTTGGACGCAGCTGTCTATAGGTATAATATTTTATCCACCCAGAGGTGGGAGGTGTTGATTGGACTGATGGGGAAGAGAGGAGAGCTTGCCACAGAAACCTTATATCACAGGCTGCTAAGCACTGAGAGAGGAGTTGCCCAGTGGGATATTGCTGTGAGGGTTTACAGTCTCAGAAAGTATAGATTGGGGTGGCAGAAAAGAGGGGAGCTAAGTACATTGGTGGTGTGTATCAATCCTAAAATGATCAGACAGGAAATAAGATTGGCTATAGTAAAAGAATCTTGCAAATCTGATTATGCTTTATCGCCTTTTCTTATATTCATGTGAATCAGGGTGATGTCCACCTGAAACATATATACATACCTTCTTCATTATTTGAGCTTAAGCAATATTACCCTGCTTTTTGCTTCGATAATAGATCTTCCTTCTCTCTGCAAGGCCTTAATCTTCAGTTGTTGCTTCTGAATGCTAGGTCTGTCAATAATAAAGTTTTCATTGACAGTATGATTTAATAATGAATAAAACTACTAGCACAGCATTTATAACTGCATGGCTTTCCCCTCTTGGAAATGTTTTTTGGGTTTGGCATCAGCCAAGGTCCCAGGGCAGGAGGTGAGGTAGCTGTTGTCATCTGTGATTTGTTAAGGTTTTATGGCACAGATAACAATATACTGGACTCTCTGATTAAAATTAGGTTTTAATAGTTGGGATTACTATTTTCATATCACCCTCTTTGTTGCACAGCATTATCTTTGCTTGAGCTTCTGGACTCTATTGCCAGTTTGGCTATAGAGACCCCCAGATTCTTAGTTCTCAAGAATTTCAGTTTGCCACCATATGACATTGAGTTTGAAGTAGCTTAGGAGTTTTATGGCATCCATGACAACTATGGACCTGTCAAAAGTTATCAATATATACTGATGCTCATCCTTCAAATCTATATTTTATCTCAGGGCAATTGCAATGTGATCTGATAGTAGAGATTATTGCTATTTAGTCTGTGATTGCTTTTCAGTTTGCTGGTATCATTCATCTTGCCACAAGATTGGGACTACTGATTGGTCTGCTCCAGGGAACTGGACTCTGTGGGGTTCCAGAGGAAGCTTGGGGTTTTCCCTGAGGACCTGATGGATAGATAGTTCATCTAAGGCCTTGGTTTCAATCTGGAATAGTAGATGGCTGAAATGTTTCCCTGTGCTCCAATCCTGAGGTGCACCTTGGCTCTGTGAGGACCTCCAGGAAATGAAATAACAGAAGAGATGCCTGCAGTACCACTAGAGGAAGACAAATGGGGAGTCTGACCAAGCTCAAGAAATAGCTCATACATGGGAATACATTGTAGCAATAAGAGTGGTACAATTTCTTTGCCCTTACTGCATCTGTCAATAGCTGAGCAACAGCCTATTTAGTTGATTTGTTCCTTGCGAGGAAGAGACAAGTCACAATATCTATTGGGATGCTGTGATGAATAGTTTAGTTATTTGGTGGATAAAGTTGGCTAGATTTAGAATTGGATTCCAACTGAGCAGGTCCAGTTGAGATGCCTGGGGCATGGTCTTGCCTATTTACCTTCCTGTGCACATTCACATGCATTGTTGGGCAAGGTCATCCATTGGTTCAAAGCCTGGTATCATCAATGTGCTGATGATACCCAATTCAAGCCTGTTCTGTCCAAGTTTTGCTGTTGATGTCTTATCCCAGAATCTAAAGGCTGTATGAATCTAGAGGGCGAGGAGCATACTTAGGTATATTCACTGTGGATATTTGGCCCCATAGCCTTTTCCTCTATCAGCACTCTAAAGCATGCCTTCTCTGTGCTGGTCTTCTGGAATAGTATTCCACCAGAATGCTGCATGGCTCCCACCCTGATGATACTCTGAAAGGCACAAAACACCTGGCTGTTCTCCCAAGCCTTGAGGGACCTATGGTAAGTCCTTGCTAGATTCTGTTTTGTTCTATTTTGTATGGTTTTTCTACACTTGTATAATCTGCTTCTTTATTTTATTACTCAGGCCTTTTATTATGTAATGTGTCCAGATTCATTTGGAGTTGGACCTTCTTTAAAACAATGTAAATAAATAAATAGGCTGTTTTAAAGAGTTGCAGATAGGTGCAATATTCACATTCCCAGAGACACTGAAGAATCTTTCAGAAATCAAATCTGAAACACTATACAAAATTACTGTTAATTAATACAGGTAATTTAGATGATAACTATGGAATGATTATTTATTATTAAAGTGAATTAGTATCACTTTTGAATAATCCAGCCAACCAATTAAAACGTATTTAAAAATATCTTTCTCAAATTGAATTCAATTCTTGGTGACTATATGATTATTTCCATGTAGCCTTCTTAATCACAACAGGAAAATTCTTTGCCACTGTCTTCTTCCAGGATTTTTTTCTGACTTCCTAATCTACCCATTAGCCTTGGGATTTCTTAGTGCTCTCCTACCCACCCTTGAGATAAACCAAGATTGAGAGGTGCTATCTCATACTAAGAACTTGTTTAGAAATTTCAAATTTTGTTAAAAAAAGGTTCTTTTGAGAAGTATACAGAAAAAGATCACTGAGAAATTTTGAAAAATAAATCAGTGACTTGTCATTAACACACCAGCACCAAAAAAGGAAATTCAGTAAAAATGGTATAAACATCCAGGTTTGAAAGAGATTACAGTTTCATCTGGGATCCAATGTAATCTGGTATGCAATTACCAACAGTAATGGTTCTGATGAGCTCATTGCAAGGTCTTTGGTTCTTGATTGTCTTTTGCTCTTGTCCCATAGCACTGTACTTGGAGATACACTGCTTCAGAATATTAAAATTCAGTTTAGCTTTTGTAGTTTATAGTAACTGATAGATAGTAATTGTGCACTGTCTTAGAAGAATCAAGGTCTATCAGGGCTGAGAACACAAATGGTTCATTTCAAGCTTCAACAATCTTGTCTACTTTGCCAGTCTGGAAAGACTAAAGAATCACTGTTAGGCACAAGGTCAAATTCTGTACCAAAGATTGACAAGCACAGTAGGGCATAAACTTTCAAGAGCTAAATGGTCTCCAAGCTACTTTTAACAAAAGCTTTTGTTCTAGCAAACCTCCCTTAAGAGTAGCAAAAGTACGTCTTAGGATCTTACAAACTGATATATCACTGCATAAACTTAAGTAGCTGCAAGATTCTTTCTTGCCTTTGCAAGAAAATAATCCCTCTGAAAATTGGAAAAGCAGATATATCAGCTACATCAATTGACTCAGCAATTAACCTGGAATGCATACTGGAATGAATACAAGCAACTTTATCTTCCAAGTATCATGCAAATTGCTCACAGTAAGCTACTAAAAGTTAATAAAGGAACTAAGATCGAATAGACCCCTTTATTATTTACAATCCCTCTGCTGGGCTTATTTATACACAGTGGATGCCATAGTAGCAAAAAATTTCTTTGCTAGTTCTACCACAAAGCAATGGTCTCTATCCCATTTTCTGATTAGACTCACTTATGGGTTCGCGCAACATACAGTATTTGGCCAAATATAATAAATAAAATATGGTTGGTGGTTTACAGTTCAGCTCACTATATGGGGCTAGCCATTATTTAAGGACAGGGGAACCTCAGATTGTGAGTACCTTGGTTAACAAGTGTTCCGCAAGACAAGCAAAACTTTTTAATAAAATTTAATTTGGTTAACAAGCGAAAACTTGCAAGAAGAGCACCACGCAATGAGCTCGCACGGGAAATCTCACAACAGAGCTGATAGTACTTCTCTCTCGCTGTGTAAAAAGCATAAAGTAAAACACGTTCAAGAGAAAGAACTCCCGAGAATCAGATTCCAGATTCTCCTTCCAAGCAATAACCTCCCTCTCCTCTCCTCCTCTCATCGCCCTCATACTAGCCAGGATTATTTTCAAAGTGTAGGAAGACTGACCCTCCATTTTCCCTGTCACACACACACAGCCCTCCTTGTATAGCACCATCCAGCCCATCCCCCTCCTGCCCATCTCTTATCTTCCTCTCATAGCACGTAGGCAGGTTATGATAAGAAACATTTCAAACCATCTGGGAAAGACTCCAGGGAAAGGCATTACCAAGGGAAAAGGAACATTTGCCCTTGAGCAATGGTGGCAGCGGATCCTCTCGATCCAACAGGGGCCACCCAGACAGCAGCCAGCCGAGCAGCAGCTGATGACCAGAATCTGCCTCGGAGCGGATCCATAGTGATAAAATTAACACTAAAGCAGTCGCCCTTCCCAGGAAAGGCCTGATGAACCTCCTAAGAACTGTACAGAAACAAGAGAGAACAGAACTCAAAGCTCGGTGGAAATCTTCTTCCATAAACTGAGGGACCATCAAGAACCATCATCCAAATTAAACCACAGTCATTATTCTCTGCCTGGCTTGGATCGGGCTCTTGAGGACCCGTGCCTCAAAATCTTCTAGCAAAAGTTAAAGTGCTGGTTAATTTGTGTTATTTTTATTTTATATTGTGTATTAATCATTGTTACTTGTTTCAGATATTAGGGACAATCATTTCTACATAAAATTCCATTGAAAATGATTTTTTTATACATATTTTTGGGGGCGTGGAACAGATCATCTGACTTTACATTGTTTCCTATGGGAAATTTTGCTTTGGTATAAGACCGTTTTGGATTAAGAGCATTCTTCCGGAATGAATTATGCTCGCAATCCAAGGTTCCACTGTATATTGTTTGAACACATTGTGTTTTGTTAAAATAGAATTAAACTTTAATGTACAATGTTGACCTATTACTGAGAAGTTTCTTGCATCACTTTTGGCTATCATTGCCACTTCCTACACCAAGCTCCAAAGAAAACCATGGTGGTTACCTGCTTCTAGCAAGCAGAAGAAGGCAAATAGAAGCAAATCAGTCACAATTAGGACTTTGACAGGATTGGCAGATTAGGGACTGTCAGAAATCCATCTGGAATTTTAAAATGTCTTATTCCATAATTATGAACTTCAAAAGCTGTCCTTTGAAGTTCATAATTATGAAAGTGAAGGCAATTCACAGATTATCTATCTCAGTGCTGTTTATTCTGATTAGAGAATGTTTCCTAGAACTTTGACAGAGTGCTGTCCCTGCTTTGTGGTTTCCTGAGTACTATTTCAGCTGTCTATGCTAGGGACTGAGCCTGGGACTCATATTCTTTCTTTTTCACACCTTACACATCGCGAGAACCTGACATACTGTTTTATTATCTATTAGACCATGATCATTACATAAATTAAGCACTATACAGTTATATTGTTGGTGCCTCTTACTGTTGAAAGAGAAGCCACACAGAGCTTTTAGATGCAGACAGGAAGAAAAGTCACCTTTCAAACCCTATTTCATTCAAACTGGCAGAACACCATGAGTTTGGGAGGCCAGGTGCCCTTTCAGAAATTCCAAGCTTTGCTGATTGCCAGGCCCAGAGATTATTTGGCAAGGGAACCACTCTGTCTTTAGTTGATGTTTGCAACAATTCATCCAGTCAAGGCTATTGCTATAGGAAGGAGAAAAACAAAACTATAGCTGGGCTCAAATTGTATACTAACCCTAATTCAAAAAAACTTTCACCTAATGTGCTATCCCTAAACAAATTATAGTAAGATTTAATGTTAAGGGCCTGGACCATACAACATCATAAGACAATGGCTAACATGATGAATCATGAATTACCTAACCTTATTTTAACTATCTCTAAGTGTAAACTTAATTCTGATGTAATGTCAGAAATTCACAATATACTGTATATCAGTTTAGCCCACATTAACAGAAAAAGGCAATTTCCAATCCTCAAGGTGGCCTAACTATAATTCATGGAAGCAGGTGGGCATGGCCTAGTAAATTAATAAAAGCCAGAAATTCATTCATTTCCAGCTATCAGAAATTCTGTTGCTTTGTTCCTCCCTATTCACAGGAGTTATCACTTTGATTGCTTTCTTTTTAGTATTCATGACCATCAAACGGCAGTTTAAAATTTTTTACATACTGGTTTGATACTCTTAACCAGATTTTCTTGAAGATCTAATCCATATACCAAGCTGCTCGAGCTATTTCATATTAATCTTGGTGTGTTTTGTGTGTGCAAGTATGTTGTTTGAACTCAACCTTTTTAATAAGCTTATGGTTTAATGTATTGTGTGAACCCAGAAAATGGAGTTAAGGTATTATATAAACACTTGTGACTGATACTTACAAATAAAAAAGTCTTACTAAACATGAATTTTCCCAGAGTGTTGTGAGTTCTCTATCCTACATCTGATGATATAAAAGCATCCTGGGTATCCAATGCACAGTTAAATATTTGAAACACAGACCCAGAAGTTGGATTTAGGTGCATGAAAGAAAGAAAGGGGGAGAAGAGAAGAGAAAGTTGAGAAAAGGAAAAAGGAGAGGAGAGCAATAGCAAGGCAAGGGAAAATGCTATCCTAGAAATAGGGTCATACATAGTTAACAGTCTAGTAGCAACAGGTCACAGCCCACTCCCCCTCACAACAGTTTCAAAACCACATTGTACAAAAGCAAAGCATGTCTTGAGGTGTGCATGAGCAATACAGTTCATTGGCAGTGGGCACACGCATGGGAGGATGTGAATGCATGTCTGCGTGTGCACATCCACACGCCTCGCACACAAGCCTGGTATGAAGGCCACATGAGAGACAAGCCGCCTCCCCCCAAAACCCCAAAGGTGTGCCACGAACCTTGTCAAGCTGAGCTGCCGCTGGGTTATCAGTCTGTGGGAGAAAGGTAAAGGAGAGGAGGGAGTTAGCACACACAACCACAGCAATCAGCACCTCAGACGCCATCCGCCATCCGCCATCTGCCCCAGATGCAACAGGGCAAATCTGATAGGCTACCAAAATCAAAGCTTTATGGTGCCACTTGTTCTATTTGAGAAGGAAACAACAAACAAACACTAATCCATCTCCTTTGCTTTCAGATGATGGGTGACAGGATTATAATGCAACTCACTCATGGCTCTTCATATGTAAGCTACATTTGTCCAGCATAGACAAGTGTGAGGCACTTGCAGTGGGTAGAGCTGTTTGAAGATCAGCATACAAATCTTGTGGTAAGTGCCACTGTATTTCTGAATTGCTGAGATATTTTCTAATCTGATTTTTTAAGGAAAGAAAGGATTACTATAGAGTATGGCGTACTGTTGTGATACTAGCTCTCCTCCATCTTCTTTCAACAATTAAAAAAAATCTGAATTGTTTGTATAATATAGCACTATTAGCACCATAATACAAATGTTAACATTATAAAATTATGTGCTGTATCTTTTCAATTTTTCTCTAACGAAAAGATATAACACTAAACTGCAGTATTACAACTTTAATGTTTGTATTACAGCATTAATAATGTGATAATAAGATCATAATATGATAAAATAATTCTAATTTTAAAAACATAATCCTTTTGATTACTGCCATTTTGATTACACTTAAAAGGGGTTTCTGGATTTTTTTAAAAAATGAACATTATAGAATTACAGTGCTATTGCACTCATTCAGAAAAAAGTAAACAGAAAATAATTAAAAGATTAATTAAAAGAATAAAGCCATCAAGTGGGATCCCCTTTTAAAGGGTGATAATAAATGAGCTTGACTGGATTTTCTAATTCGTCACTGCCGGTACCAAATCCCCTTTCAATAAGACAAATGAGTAGACTAAAATACACCTAGAAAAATTATATTCCTCTTCCATTTAACTGAAAGAATGCAAGGTTTTCTACAATTCAAGAAAACAAAACAATCATGGGGAAAAGAAAGAATGAGGCTAACAGATGATGGCACTGTGCTGATTTGTCCTAAAGCAGACATGCCAGCTCTAAATTCAATCCAAACAAGATCTCTAATGCTAACAATTGCCCTCTCAATGGAAGCAGTCCCATTCTGCTTTGATTGTGTGACTGAGATGAGCTCAGAAGACCAGGCCATTAGGTCAGAAAGCAGCTTGAATTTATCCTGCAGTCTTGTTGAAGGATTGATGATGTGTCAGTTATTCATGGCTCTTGAGCTAAGAGCTAACTAAGCTCAACTTACTGTTAGTCTAGGAATGCACTTTCATCTCAATGTGCCCTACAGCCAGACAATTATTTTAGAAAACACTAACATCTTCTGGAGGAGAGTCACTTTTTGCTCCTTTAAACATATTCTGCAGTCTTATCAACAAACGACAGCTAAATTTTTATAGAACAGCTTTGAACAATGTAGTATTGTCACATTATTAAAAATAAAAAACAGACCTCTAGAAAGGTAGTAATGCATTAAGTGTAAAAAAGAAATGAGAAAAATTGAATATAGAGAAACAAGTTATCTCATGCTACCTGTAACGTAAGGCTCAAGACATTCACTGAAGTGCCATTTTTATCTACTAGGCCTTACCTGTCCTCTACTAAGTATCCTTTGTGGGTTCCATATGCAATGATTTCCAGGAAGTCTCTATGCCAATTTTAGCATTTTCATAATAAGTTATCAACCTATGTGCCTTAGGCCGCATAATCCAGTGGGATGCTTTCTTTGACTTGAATTAAACAACTGGTTGATGTGCACATTCATCACCCTTAATGGCAGATGTACACTAAGTTCAATCCAGAAAGAGAAAACTATATAAAATTCCCATTATTATATATACTCTTCTATGGATTTTAATGAAAAATGTTGTCAGAATATCTGATAAGCTTGGGTTAGGTATATTTCTCAACTATGCTGTGTACATTCTCTGAAGAATAGACACATTCTGCAGTCAACGTACAGAGTCATCATAAAGCCCACTTTTAGCTTTGCTCTGAGGAGGTAAACTTTTGCTCACAGGCCCTACACTTTGCTGCATTTTCCTTTCTCCCACCCATCCTTTTAATGAAGCACACAGATGTGAGGTTCCATTTTCCAACTGTTCAGATTTCTGCTGATGAACAGCCTTGGGGTGAGAACCATGGTCCCTTCCTCTGATCAAACTGAATAATGGAAGAAAGGATAGCTGAAGATTTTTCTGCTGATTACCTATTCTAAAAATCTGACACTAGAAGGGGGGTTGATGATGGAAGTTAGCCCCTTTTTTGAACTGTTTCCCCATAGTTATTAAGCGTAGGAAAATATCCCTTCTCTTTTCTTCTCCCCTCTACATTACTCAATAGAATGGCAGGGAACAATAATCAGTGGGGGGAGAGCTGGGGGGTATATAACTTTAGCTGAAGTTTATGCCATCCCCACTGCTCAGCTGTTCCCTGTCAATCAACTAAGCAGTGCAGGAAGAGATTAACCCTCTCCTCTCATGCTGCTGTTTACTTTTTCCTGAAGCAGACACATGCATATTCCCCAAGACCAGTTGGAAAATGTAAATATTCTCCATGAGGCAGAATAATCAGTTATATAGTATGCTTTATATATGTTTTAAACATAAACATTTGTGTATATGTGTGTGTATGTGTATGTATGTATATATATATAGATATATATACATATATATACACGTCTATATAATGCAAAAACACATCCAAAAGCACTCTAGATCAGAAAGATAGGAAATAAAACCAAATAGGAAATTTGGTGCTGGAATATGGTGAATAAGAGTCAAGCACATCATTGGAGGGAGGTCAGAAAGCAAACAGCTTGGTAAATAAATTAAAGATTGGCAAGTATGTGCTCTGACGACTACAATGCCCAGCAAGGATGATGCTTCCAGTGTGAAGTTCTAAATTTAGTATGGCCAGAAGAACCAGAATTGTTAGGATTTTGCACAAACAGTAGTTAGTGATATTTTTCTAGAACTGATCCACAAATGGTAGAAGGGAAGATGATAAGCAAAAGCAAAAAAATTAAAGCATATCTGAATGTAAGCTTTTAGCTAAGAACAAGTCTCAAGCCTCAGTATTTTAATCTGTGGGACCAAGTCTTCATGGATGAAAAAAGGATGTTCATATGTTTAGTTTGGAAATCAGGATGCCTTTGAAGGACAAGAGTCTGGACTAGCTCCTGAGAAAAGAAGTATCAAAATAGTACATGCTCTTATAAAAGATGCAAGATAGGCAGTTTTATGAGAGCTTTTAAAAATAGAGCCTAGATTTAAAGAACATTTCCTCTTCACCCCAATATATCACCTAATAAATGTCCTAACTCTATACAACCACTAACAATTAATTGGGAACTCCTAGCTACTAGGATAAGTAGGAATTCCCCTACATGCCATTATTGGTTTATAGCAGTTCGGTGCTTTTACATCACATTGCCCCTGCTGGCTATCCAGAGAGCTATGATTCACTTAACTAGTTTCAAGTTCAAGAAATCTTATATCAGTAATGGAAATATTTTCTGGAAACTGTCTTCAAGAAGTGTTACATGCATCCAAGAGTTTAAAGAAACACATGTACATGCATAGAGTGGAGAAACAAGAAAACATGGCTTCCCAGCATATCAGAATCCTTGGAATGCCCATATAACTGAGTCTCATAGATTAATTACGTGTTCATTCATTATGAAGGCCCAAGTTGATTCTCCTCAGTCACTTGAATATGTCTGAAAATAAGAAGTTGGAGTATTCTTTAACCTATACCATAAGTCATGGTAATTACCCTCATTCTGCCTCTGTAGGAAGAATAAAAGTGAATAAAACTCAGATACAAATACATTAATAATATGGATTCATGCATTTCACATATTTTCTAGTTTAGCTCTCAGTGATAAGCATCTGCTTTATTGGCTGAAATTTTCAGATGCAAGGATGCTGAGAAAGACTTTTCCTTTCTTGTGATACTGAAGGGCTGCTGCCAGAGTAGACAATGTTTCACGAGGTGGGCTACAGATTGCTGAAAATCAGGTATCACACAATTCCAATTTGTACTGGGAAGCCAGTCTCCACACATAATCAGAAGTCGTGGAGTGAAAGTTTTTTTTTTCAACATTTGGTGAGGCATTACAGATGACTAATTCACAAATGGCTATTTTAATAAATTGCAGATCTTCTTGTCTTCTGAACAGGAGTTCTCCATGCTGATGACTATATGTCCTTCTGGAGCCCTCCTAAGAAGGTTGCAAAGCTCTTTTCAAAAGTTATTTGTTCCTCTTGCAACCAACTCTTGAGATATATGCTACAGCTGTTTTAGAGCAAAATGAGGTTATATAGCACTAGAATATTGGGCATCAGCTGAGAAAAGGAGCAAACAGGATTGTCAAGCAAATGGGTGAAAAACGAGAATGCCATCAGCTCTTCAGCAAGAGGCCTCCAACCCAATTCTTTGGGGGAATCAGGAACCCAATTCTTTGGGGGAATCAGAAAATAAGAAGCATTTCAGAAATCAATCTAGCAATGACAAAACTTGGATTGAGAGTTGTTTATAGTATATGCCAAATTGATTTAAATTCTGTATTTTTTCCACAGGATTTAGTGTTATTATTTTTCTCCTAATTTTTACACAAGATCCAAGGAAAAGTGGGAGCAAAATCCATGCAACAACTGAGGGAAATGGACATGACAACTGAAAGAGAAGACTGCACTCCCAATTGAGAGTTTAAACTGTAGTCTAAGTGCTGTCTAAAAGCATCCCTCACTACCAATCACATCCTCGAGTAGGTACTGCTCATGGCATCTCAGACATTTTATTTTAGCTTATTTTCAATTCTTTATATGTACAATTGAGAGAAAATGTGGATTAGTGGTTAAGGAGAAACTGGGAGACTGTAAGTTCTAGTCCCATCTTAGGCATGAAGTCAACTAAGTGACATTGGGTCAGTCATTCTGTCTCAGCCCAAGGAAGAAGGCAATAGCAAGCCAGTTCCAAAAGACAAATACTGCAGGTATTTGTTCAGGTAGTTGTCAAGACTGACTTAAAGACGCACACAGACACACAAAAATACAATGAAGTACAATTTAAAAAATGAAATCCAAGCCAAAATTTAAAATTTGGGAGAAGGCGGCAAAACTGGGATAGCATGCATTGGAAAACTGAAATATAGACAAGCCTGTTTGCTCTTTTTTGTTTACAAAATCCCAACTCAGCACAGTATTCTAGCTGGTAGCATCCAAAGAGGTCAAGTTTTAATTTTATCATTTCTGACAATATCAGGAGAAGTTAGATCAGTTCAGTCTACACATTTATTTGGATATATACATGCTTGGCTTAGGTATTAAGTCAGGACCACAAACAAGCTTGGGAAGGGAAAAATACTCTGTAGAATGGCAATACATGAGAAACGAGGGTACTGCAACTCACCAGGACAACTTGTAGAGTAGATAAGGATAGTTGGCTTCCAGCAAAAAAGCAAAACTGGAAGAAGTTTCAGCCAACCTACCCAGCCAACCACACTGTATCATCAAAGCCAATGTACACACAAATCTACCTGCTCACCTGTTCTATAATTATCTCATTTACATGCAAACAAGCTACCTGAGATTAATTAAAAATATCTCAGAATCAAAGTTGTGCCTCTCTCCCAAATTTTCCCAGAAGTTCCTTATGTTCCCAAATGGCATGTTAAAGTGGCCCATTACACTGTAGGATCATTATTATATTTTGTAAAACTGTTAGGTGGACACTGGGACCCTTTTAAGATTTTCCTCCCTATAGCCAACGTAGCCCTGTCCCTACATTCTTGAGAGCTATGTACATTATCAGCTATTTGCAAATGACACCTATAGTAACTCTCACATTCCAAGTATCTTTTCATCATACGTCCAAGAGAATTCATATCCCAGAGCCAGCCCTACTGTACAAGATGGCTGCCCTCTATATTGTCCAAATCTGAAGGAAGTTATTCACAATTTCCTATGTTTCAAATACAACTTTCACTGTGCTATATGCATAGAATCATATTATTTTTACTTTCCACTGTAGTTTGCTCCATAAGTTGGTTGTCTTTAAACCATCACCATGGCTTCCCGCATAGAATTAAATAAACTATAATCTGAGGAAGAAAAACTGAAATGTTATTGTAAAACTTGGAAATCCCCTACCAAGGAAAGAGGATAGTTTACTTCTCATCTTCTTATCTCATTCAGCTTACAATCCCAAGTCATTTCGCTCACCAAGCCACACAGTGAGGAAGCAACTGTCTCCAGTCTTAAGTCTCTAAAGTTTGATGTATAATCCTGTCTCACCCAATTGATAGCCATTTGTTATATAGACTTATTTTCCATGGAGTATCTTGGAACTGTTCAGAAAAGATCCCTGACATTCTCAAACCATCCATAGGTCAACATCAAGTCTTTATGTAGATCTAACTCTTCTAATAATTGTATATTAGAACATCACAACTAAATACACATCCATTTGCATGAAACAGCATCAACTTCTCAAGAGGTGATACTGGGGAAAACTTAAGATCTAATTGAAACTTGGAGGTTTTTCTACATGGCTAAAGATACCGGTACGCCTCCTCACCTCCCTCTTCCATCTGGCCAGCCACTCATCTCGCTTCCTCTTGCTAATATAGTAGGGGTCTCCAGCTTGGAAAGTCAGACGCTGCATTGGCCTGGGGCGAAGGATAGACTCACAACCCAGTCCTCCACGCAGACGGCCTCGGGATCCCTATATACAGAAAGAGAAGAAGGGAGATATAAGAAATGGCTACTTCAAGGCTAGCAAGGACACATGCGTATTCTTTGTAGGGAAAAGATTAATTTGGGGTAATTAAGAATGCTGCACCTGTTATTTTGCTTCTGCATGGGGAAAGATTATTCTAAAATTCTGAAGATACAGCTCTGAAGAGAGCTCTGTTTACTACTGATCTGAGGCTTCACCTAGTATTGCTTACAGGTGTTAAACTTCTCTCTACAGTCCCCAAAACCAGTAATTAACTTTAGTAAACCAAAATGAGAAGCTAAGATTCTCATACTATAATTTAATCCAAGCTTCTGGATTTCCAATTCAGAGTGTGTGATCCAAGGGCACAAATAAGTCAAATCTTAAATGATTCATGCTGTATCATAAAGAATAGCCATGGTAGTGATCACCATCAAGGACAGCAGAAATCAGTCTCAAATCTTATCTGTCTTGGAGAATAATTTTAAATGGATTGGGTGTTAATTTGTGGTTCTATGAGTTGTAGGAACCCAAGTATTGTGCTAACATGTTGATTAAACAAAACTGTTGTGTGAATCAAAAATGTTATTTGTTTAGTCACACAGACGGTTACATCAACACAGCAGCTATGCTTTGCTAATACTAGTTTAAGATTTAATATCTTGTATAAATATTATCAAATTTTAGACAATCACTCTCTTAGTCTTTCTTCATATTCTAAAGGTGATTGGTAATTTCAATGTATCTTAAACATACACTGAATGAGGACTAGATTTGGAGCTAATTTAGTCTTATGACCTCATACAACTCTCTTCTGCTTGACATTTCCACACAAATACACAGTAGCAACTTTAGTAAGCTCCTTAAATAGGTATCCAAAAGCTGGATATTTCAGCAGGAGAAACACATGGAACACCTGCAGAAGTCATGTTTTAGTCTGAAAGTCCCAATTTCTCTGAAGTATCTTGGAAAAAATGACCCTATAGAAGCACACTTTACTGACCCGGCACTGGCTCCCTCAGCTGTGAATCAGATAAGAGCACCGTTCTCTAGGGTTGGACACAACTAGCAGGAGAAACCTTTACCATTTTTTTTACCTGGATCAGACACTTCACAGTAACATCTTCAAGAGTAGATTTTCAAGCTTAAATTGATTTTGGTAGTCCTTGAATTATAACCAGTTTATAATGGTTTAACTTTCAACAAACAGAATACCTTACAGGAAGATCCTAGCTTATCTTATAGGCATGACTATGAGACCTGGCCTTCACAGTATTAAGAAGGCAACTATGATAAATTGAGCCCCTGGAGTCAGTACGTTGTATCTATTTACTGAAGGCAGCTATTGTTAAACAATAACAATAAAGAATGCTAATGTTTATACCTACTGCATAAATGTGCAATTTAAGTTCTGACTTATTTTCTCATAGAACAACTGCTGCCTTGGGGGTAAAAGCAACATCACCCTCAACCCATGATATTCTCACATAATACTTGCCTCCATTTTCAGTGAATTGTAGTGGTTTTCTTCCTTGTCTTCTTTGCCTGAAAACAGAAAGGGGGATTAGAATAAGCATGGGGCACTATAAAGGGTCAAACAGATGTTTTTTGTTGGGATCAAATGTATTTAGTGGACTTTATCTCCAACATAGGGTCTCCTTCACTATATTACATGATAGATGAGAAAATGGGACTACTTGTATATTCAACTCCTTTGAGCATGAGAGGCATTGCTTTCCCAATTATTAGTGAGTGGAATAAAAAAAAGTAACAGAGGGTTTCAGCAAAACCACTTAAATACAATACAAAATGTACTGTAGTCCACACAATCATTCTCTGTGGCCAAGATTCTCTTATTATGGATACTACTAACATTTGTTTAGCAAAGTCTCTCAGCAATGTGCATTAAAAAGTTTTTTTCTTGCGAGTTCAATTTTTATTTGTATTTATTATTAGATTTCTATCCCACCTTTATTTTTTACAACTCAGTGTGATGTACGTAACTCCCTGCCTCCTATTTTCTCCACAATCACCTGGTGAAGTGGCTCGGGGTTAGAAAAAGAAGCCCTAATCAGCCAGTTTCCATGCTGACAAAAGGATGAGAATTTCCAGTCACTAAGGTTCTAGTCCAGCACCTTAACTACTAAACCAAACTGGCTCTCTTAGAGAAAAACTGATGATGAATTGTCCCTTGAACAGCCTGAATATCAGTTTCTACTTCTCTAGCACTGAATTTGGGGTAATGTAAGATGGTGGCTTTCTAGCCTGGAACAGAGCCAATCTCAGTTCCTGCTCCATTTTAAAATGTTATTGTGTGAATATGACCACAGCAAGAAAGAAACGGGGATTTCTGAGCTTGTTGAGAGCAGCTTTGATTCTTATGATGAGTCTGTTCTGATTATGCATGTATTAATAAATAAGCCTTAAGTACCATGCATAATATTCCAGGAAAAATATAAAGCTTCTTCTGCCTTCCAGGACTATAAATTGACATTGGAATTAAGGGAGACTGTGGAAAGCAAACCATGCAAGACAATTAAAAAAATATTCTTCACTCTTGTCTGGTAGATTCAGGATGTTAAGCTAGCTTCCACCTTTGGACACAAAAGGATATTGATCTGTCTTTCAATTTTCCTTTGTCAATTTTCCTTTGTCCTTCCATATGTCCCATTCTCCTCTGCCTGGAAAACTGGAAGTAGGACATTGTTTCAGTTAACTATACTACTAATCCTGTTCTAGAATACCTTCCCCAGAAAGATTCTCTTTACTGCCTTCAGCATCAGTGAAGGTTGTCTGTCCCACAAGTTTTCAAGTCTTTTTGTTTTGAAGCTTGTCCTTGTTTTTTTATCTTTCCAGATTGTGAGCTTTCATTCTGCAATAGTATTTTAAAGATGTCTGTTGCGAAGTATTTTAAAAACTTTGTTGCAAAGTATTTTAAAGGGTTTTATGCAAGTTTTATGGTATTACATTATAGGAATAATTCTACCACTTTGGCTATTGGGCAGTAAAGTCAAGATAAAGTCTTAAAGTCCAAGTGAATGGACTTTATTTCACAATTTTCTTGGCAACAATATGGAAGTAGGGAACCATTGCTGTCTTTTGGGATTTTTTTAACTCTACACTTTAGTCTACAGTTCTGATATTCCTGAAGTTTTCCCATCTAAATACTACACAGGCCCAAACCTATTTTGAGTCCAAACAAAATAAGCTGGGTTCCATCACCTGATGAGACCTATTGAGCAATATAGATACAGACTGAAAAAGAAAGTAAACAGTAATGTTTCAATAGATCATGGTAAGACACAAACAATATATAACTAAACTATAAAACAAAAACCTTGTAGGCATTTTGAAAAGATACCAGGTGGGCAGAAAGAAAAAAGAAAAAGTGGGCTGAAAAGGTCAGTGATGTGATTAGAAGCTGTAAGAGTAGCTGTCAGAGGAGATCCCTTCAAGAGATCATCCCACAACAGGGTGTTACAGCAACAAGTTTCACCTGCTTAACACAATTTATGGGCAAGCCTAGGAGGGAAACAGGATTTCAGTTACTCTCTCCCAGAGCTGTGGAGGGGTTTATCAGTGATATCTAGAGTTTGGGACTATACCTTGGAAGTCATTAGGTGATCAGGCTTGAAACTGGCTCATTTCTTTTCTTAGCAGAAATATTTTGAAAAAGTCTTCCTCAATCAAATACAGTGAGGCTGTAAGTCTGATCAGTAAGTATAAGTAGTCCTTGACTTGTGACCACAATTGAGACCAAAACTTCAATTGTTAAGTGAGTTGCATCTGATATTACCTTTTTACTATGGTTGTAAAGTGAATCACTATGGTTGTTAAGTGAAACACATGGTCATTAAGCAAATCCAATTTCCCCTATTGACTTCACTTGTTAAAAGCTGATTGGGAAAGTTGCAAATTGTGATCACATGATCTCTGGACTTTGCAACCATCATAAATCCATGCTGGTTGCCAAAGCGCCCAAATTTTTATCATGTGACTGTAGAGATGCTATGATGGTTGTGTGAATCATTTTTTTCAGTGCTGTCATAACTTTGAATATGACAACTAAACTAATGGTTGTATGTCAAAGACTGTCTGTATAGCCACACTACCTATGTCAGCTAAACCCCCCAGTGAGGCACCACCTGCTGTGGTTGGGGGGCTTGTGTGCTCTAATGAAGATGACAGCTCTGCCAGAGGTTCAACCATACTGGAAAGGTCTCATCAGAGGAGCCAGACGAAGAGTGTCTCCCCCCTATAAAA